>RDEW01000016.1:558133-573860 GCA_011109175.1 Dicyema japonicum
CATAGCATTCAAGGCTCAGAAGCAAAATAGTTTATACCAGGACATCAAGCAAACCTATCTCACTAAAAATACAGCATGAAGGTGGAGACTATTCTGACACACTCTAAGAATGAATTTGGAAGCACAAGCAAATACTTCCATGGAAGACTATTTCGAAGCTGACGGATTTCGTTTCAGGGGACATCCGAAAAATACTCTCCCAGTTACGCTAGATAGAGACCCTCGGAGATTGGGGAAACAACTAAAAGACGAAGACGACCTCGACGCCTTACGGGATGTTGCCCAGGACAGGGGGAAATGGAAGAAATTAATAAATCTTATTATTTCCTGTACTGCACAATCTTTGTCATGACCAATGGCATCGCGAAAGTGCTTAATAATAATAAACAGCACGTCATGAAGAGGTAAGAAGTATGCCTGCTGCTTTTCTAACTTTCAGGGCTAGTAAAATTGAATTTTATCACTTATTCAGAAATGAGTTGTATAGGTTAAATTTTATCACTTATTCAGAATTGAGCTGTATAGGTTAACATGATAAAAAAGGCGGTAATGACGTAAATCGCAATGATGCTATCATGTTGATTTTTTTCATCGACGAGGCAGAAAGTGTATACCTCAATTAAAAACAAGCGTATTCTATAGAAGGCAAATAGTATGTTGATATAATTCGCACATGCAGTCTTTTGGATGTGGCTCCTCGTTTTTTAAGTGAGTTCTCGTGACAGAACACTATTCAAATCATTTTTGTACGCATATGGAAATCATGTTTAATAATATAAGATAAAGTAAATGTTTAGTTTAATTTAGTATGTCACAGGCGCTACGCGTTACATAATGCTCAAATTTACAATTTCAAGCATTTTTTATAAAAACTTTACACATGTTTTTCTCATTTATTATATTTAAAATTAAAAAAATTCTTTTGTCTATTCCTCTTCTTTTCATTCCTACTAGAGTGGTGTCATGTGATCCATTAACAGGCTGGCACGGAAAAGGATCATCTGGAATCTGTTTCTGTAGCGGTAAAAACTGGATATACTAGCTACTTGTTTACTTTTAACTTCTTTCTCGATGTATCTGGGGTTAATAAATTAATAAAATAACGCATTTTTTATAGATTTTATTTTTCGTTGGATGTTCGATATAACTTTTTAAATCGACCGTAACCTGATTGTATTGAGACTCAAAAGGCCTATTTTTGTGATTAAATGTCAACAAGTTTAAGAGCTGATCAACATTCAGAGGACGTTCAAGAGGTTGTTTTCCAAGGACACTTGCGAATGATTATGCTGTGATCTGAGTCCGATTGATGGATACAGATGATCTGCACAAAATCAGGAGGCGAGCAAAACGACGAAAGGGATGGAGAAGGCTAACGAGAGCATTAGTCGAAAACATGTCACATACGAAACCATAAACAATGCTTACTGGACGTGAATTAACTAACTAATGTGGACGACAGTTGTATTGTTTTGCTGTGGGAAATTTTTCGATCAACAAAACAGCCAAGACATTGTCTAGAGCAGTGGTTCTCAACCTTTTTATTTAATCGCCCCCGCAAAATTTTTTTCGCCCCTTATTCACAAGTCAAAAAGTTATTACCACGTACAGAAATTATTTAAGAAATATTTTTTTATTTAAAAATCATAGTTTTAATGATATCCCTGTGGTTTATGAGTATTCACAAGATTCTCTAAATTTGCCATTCTTTTCGTAAGTGAAATCCTTATATCTCCTTTTTCTTGTACATTTATTTTGCTTCGTTTTTTCCCGATGACATTTTTTCTCATACTCAAAGGTATTCTTGTCTTCCGACTTCATTAATGAAAAATATGTAATTAATGTTCGTAAACTCAATAATTCTCAGTGAAACTCCAAAATATCAAAGTAAATTGGAAAATCCGACGATGTCAAATTTGATGTCAAATTTGTTCCCGACGATGTCAAATTTGTTCCCCTTGCTATGGAGACTTCCGGATCCTACTCCCCCTCTACACTCGAGTTTTTCGGACGTCTTGGAAACCGGATCACCTCATGCACTGGGGATCTCCGTGAACGCCGCTGGCTATTTGAGCGAATTTCGCTCGCAATTTTGAGAGGGAACAGCCACGCAGTGAGGGCGGCAACTACCTGACTTCTATTGTTTAATAAAATTAATTAATAAAAAAAATTAAAAAAACTGAAAAAATTGGAACTCGGAAAATCATTAAAACCGAGGCATGTAAAAATAAGTTTGAGGATGCTATATTTTATACCTATCAAGCATGGAAAAAAGCTAATTAGTACAACAATAATAAACTGGTTTTCGACATGCTAAATGGACCGAAAATTTTATTGAAGAAATTAATGACGAGTTTTTGCCTCAAACTTATCAAGAATTCGTGTCTAGACTGCAAATAAATGATCCAATTCCAGAAGATGAGATTCTTTTCTATGAGTATACAGAGAATGAAGAGATCCTTTATGAAGATCCTGAGGATTTTTAATAAATTTAAAAGAAAGATATTCCTCTTTATAGGTTCTAACTTTTTTTGAACCAGACTCATCACGAAATATTAGAAATCACGCTAATAATTTTAAATGAATTATTATTATTATTGAACCAGGACTGGATGCCATATACAAACAGTTCATCGAGTCTACAACAAGATACGCCTGTAATGTCTTAGGATCTAACTTGCAAAAACGAATTTGGACAAGATATGCAACATTCAAGTGAAAGCAGCAAAACTACAAAGGAAATCTTCTCGTGTGGAAATCCTGCCCAGAAACCTTGAAAATATGATAGAGGCGACTGGAACAGTACCCGTGAGAAGGAGTCGATTATGTGCCCATATCGGAAATGCGCAGTAACGCAGTCGGAACACCGAGAAAAAATGCGAAAACTGTTGAGGAGGCTAGGATCACCTAAATTGTTTATTTTGGATATGTCAGTGGTTTTCTGGTTCAATAATAATAAATGAAATATATTTTTTATTTTTTTTTTATTTTTTTAATGAAAAAACATTTATTTATACAATATAAAATCGTTCTAAAGTCCAGCGGATATGATCGAGTGGCTGTTACCTCTGATACTGCCAGGGATATCCTGGAAAAGCCACTCGGTTTCCCGACACTCCCTCGAGGCTTTGGTCAATAGACACCCAAGTGCTCTAAGGAAAGAGACCGTCTTGGGGCCAAAGACTCCGTTCGTCTCGACGACCACTGACTGTACATGGAAACGGTTGAAATATATTATAATGTCATATATCTGCTGGTTATTTGAGCGAATCTCGCTCGCTATCCCGTGAGAAGGAATAGCCACGCAGTCAGGGCAGCCGCTATATAACCGTTTACTCTCTTGTCTTTCGTTTTATCAAATTAAGATAAATAATATAAGACTCGATTATTTATCCGTCTTTAATTTTTCGAAACTATCCCCCCCTGACAAAAAAAATCGCCCAAAAGGGGGCGATTCCCCTCGTTGAGAACCACTGGTCTAGAGTTATTTTTGGAAGACAATAGGATCTTTATTCCTTTATCATCCTACAAGATTTTAATCAGATTATCCTCTCACTTACTGGCACTTATCAAAAAATGAGGATGCCTAAAAGAAAACCCGAACGCAATTTGAAACCCGCATAGTTGGACGTCTGTGTCATAAAAATTCATGTATTATCTTCGGAAAAACCCAAGAAATATCAACAGTCTTAACGAGGATAACAGCGGGGGATCGCCGTCTCCTACAGTCTACGTCTTCTGCGTGAATAGACTAATAAAACACTACGTTGAAATAAGTTACAGGGACTTCGATCGTCCACTACGGATGGAGTACTGAAATTTAAAATCCACATGCCCATTACCTTCTTAATCCCAGGTTGAGGTGAGTGATTACATTTGGTAGGACTTGCATTTGACGTTTTGAATTATATTATGGCAATAAAGTCAATTTTTATCACGAAAACTTCATTATGGGATGCAGGAATTAAGCACGCAAGGGAGTCGCACCTCATGTTCGCAAGTCCAGTGTTCTGTATGAGCCATCGTGTCATTATAGGGTATTCATTTCGCAGTCCTGGAAGGTACCCGATAAGCTTGATAAAAATTGATGTACTGGAGCCAAGCAGCCAGAAGTGTCAATGGAGAACGGATGGAATACGGACCATCCCAAATGCTACTGTATTTCCTTTTTTCAGAATCTTGAATTTCTGAGTTGAATTTCTGAATTAGGGTGTCATATTTCCGCACGTTTGGAAGATCTTTGAGAACGCCGCTAACTATTCGAGAGAGTTTCACTAGAGTATTTTGAGAGGGAATAGCCACGTGGTAAAGGCAAACTAAATTAATCGTACGGAATTATGTTTTGTATAAGAATTTTACATTGTTTTTTAACAACAAAATTAATTTTAATCTAGGGAGCTTGAATGGCCAGACTGTTTCTCCTAACTATCGAGATACGCTCTTGAAGACATCTAGTCTCACATAGATACTTGGTGACCCTTTGGAACATTAAGCCAATCTGGTCGGCCAATTATTCCTGGCGTCTCAACAGCAAATAGGACAAATAAGTGATCTTTCAAAATGCTTCGGTAGTTCCGTATTTTCTTATTTTCTGCTTACTTAGAAACATGACATGAGTCCGATACTTAAACGGCCAAATATTTCGGAGAATACGTATCAACATAAATAGGCTCCCAAACCAGGTTCTGACCATTGGCAAAAGGGAATGTTGTCATCCTATATATTTTTAATTGAAGTTGTTTTCTTTTTGAGTAACTATGGACTGATGGATCTATCCAAATCCTTTCAATTTATTACTTGATACATTTTAATTGACTACCATTACTTATGCGGCTTTCCTGGATAACTCGGAATAAATATCCTCTATCCCTTTTTTTAGCATAGTCACCAAAACATCGTAGATGCGTGGAACCTTACATCAGCGAGATTCGAACTAGAGGCCATCGAGCATTTTGTCCGGCATCACTACACTGAGCCATCCGGCATATCGCGGTTTTTGATCGAAATGATGTCGGTGATGCCTTATGGCTGAGATCTTAAGTAACTTTTCGAAATCTCTATTCGAAGAGGCCTTTTTTGAAACCCAGACTCTGTAAAAGGGACTTAATTTAGACGTTCCAATGAATAAACTGTATCAGAAATCATTGGATGAGGTATCTTAAAAGCACTAAATTAGGATCGCACCCCTTTTCATCTAATAACGTTCATAGAGGACAGTGGATGTTAGCGAAACTCCAACCACTTTGTTGGTTAACGAGAGCTTCCTTATCGGAATTGGTTTGCGCTTTAGTCTCTACATCTGTAAACCTTGCAATAGTCGTTGTAAGGCAAGCATAAACTCGTTTATCGCTTCTCGGTTTGTATTTTCTGTTTATTCAGAGTACCAGGATGCTGAATCTGAACAGAGGAAATTAAGAAGTACTAGCCTTCGAAGATCGGTTCTGTTTCGTCCCAATCGTATTTGAAACTTCTGGGAGGTTTAATAAAATTGGTAGAAAAGTCACCGGTTAAATTGGGAATGCAATCATGATGTGACTCAAAAAGCTCAAAAAAATATGAAAGGAATAGTTAGATTTACTAACTAAAGTCAAATTTTGACTTTAAATAATTTAATTTTTGTATATTTTTAAAAATTATTTTACAATATGGCGAACCTTTTAATACTTATATATCAATCGGCGTGCAATTGCCACGTTCTTTTGGTTTGTTGTATGTTTTTTATTTTATTTAGGTGAGTATTGCCTTACATTTTCTTTAATATTCTATATATTATGGATTTATCAAATAGTCTTGAAGCCTGTTATCAAAATGTTTAATATATACAGTCGAACCCCGCCCCAATAAAACCCCCGCCTTGGGGCACCCTCGCTTTTTGGGGCGATTTTATTTTCTAGTACATTTTCCATTAATAATTTCCAAATTTGGAAATTATTAAAACCCCAGTATGGGGCACTTTACTAATTTATTTTATATTTTATTACATAAGATTATTTTGAATAATATTATTTTTGAACACGTGATAATTATCTTTGTGTAATGCCTTCCAAAATTTCTATTGAAACAAAAATTAAAATTGCAAAGTGTCTACAAACTTCTTCTGAAAGAGAAGTTGCAAAAAAATTCAAGATAAGCAAATGCACTATTTCCCGAATCAAAAAAAACATTTCTTTCTTCCGGATCAGTCATTTCAAGATTAGTTCAAATAGATGAAGTTGAACCAGTTTCTAATGAAGTCAATCAATTTGAAAAACTTGACGAATTAACTTTTAATGCTTTTCGTCGATTGAGGGAAGATTCATTTTCAATTTCAGGTACATTAATCAAAGCCATCGCGACAAAAATATCCACAAAATTGAATTATCTAACATCTTTTAAAGCCTCAAACGGTTGGTTAGACAGATTTAAGAAGAGACATGATCTGAGTTTTAGAACCATCTGTGGTGAAAAAAATTCAGTAGACAAAAGTAATCTCCCAAATTTTTTTTTTAATTCGATGATTTATTGAAAACTTATGGTCATGAAAATATTTTTAATTGTGATGAAACATCTTTGTATGTTAAAAAATTTCCTTCAAGATCTTATGTCGAATCTATAGAAGCATGTCATGGTACAAAATTCAGTAAAGAAAGAGTAACAGTTCTCTTTGCTGTAATGCAGCAGGAAATAAATTAAGTCCCCTTGTTATTGAAAAATACAAATCACCTCGTTGTATGAAAAGTTTGCTTAATTATATTTTAACATAGATTTTGATTGTGAAAAATTCGGTATTTTATATGCAGCGTCAAAAAATTCCTGGATGAATAGAGAAATTTTCAAAATGTGGCTTTCGACGACTTTCTCTCACAAGATAGAAAAATACTTTTAATAATGGATAATGCTACATGCCATTATTTATTGGAATACTCAAATATTAAATTGTTTTTTCTTCCGAAAAACACAACATCTTTGATTCAACCTTTAGACCTGAAGTAATATCTGAAGAAAACGAAGATCTAGTCAAGAGTTGCGAGTTTTATAATGGAGTTGACACAGAGGACAAAACAACGATATCAGAAACTTATGAAATGATGGATAAGTTAGAAAATGTAGCTCAAAATACATCTTTTGAGACATTACAAAAATATTATGAGTTTAGATTTCAACTTGGAAAAGATCTAAGAAATAAAAAAAATTTGAAATTGACTGATTATTTCAAAAAATGCTTTAAAAATAATGATTTGTTAATTAATAAAAATCGAATAAAAAACATAGAATAAAAATCTATCAAACTATAGAGCAAAAAATCACAACTTATTTTATAAACACTTTGGAAGAAGTGAAGAAGTTCCTTTTTCGCAAAGTAAACAAAAATTTAAGTTAAATCAACCATAAATCAATAGTTTGAACCAAACCCCGGTTTTGGAGGGCACCCCCGCTTTTTGGGGCACTTTGATGCCCCACCCCGGGGTTCGACTGTATATGTTTTAGTAACCTATAAATACAGATTTTCCTTCACTATTTGATTTTTTTGTATTTATTGAAATAAATTTATCAAATTTTCAGCTTATTTGTAAAACGAAATTTATTTGTAAACGAAAGGAAAGAAAAGAGAGTAAACGGTTATATAGCGGCTGCCCTGACTGCGTGGCTATTTTCTCTCAGGATGGCGAGGATATATATTTTTAATGGAAATTTTGATTTCTTCAAAAATTATCCCCAATATCGCCGTTATCCCCCAATCACATAATAATGTTGAAATTTCTATTATCCATATGTAATGTTTCAAGTGGCCCAGCTGAACAAAACATGTCTTGAAAACAATTTCTTATATTTTGTAAAGAAACAAATTTATTCTTTTATTTAAAACTGCCATCCATCCAAAGTGGACCCGCCGACATTTTTGTAAAGTTTTACTAATTAAGGGAAATGACCTGCAAATTTTGAGTAACAATCAATTACATCAATTATCATTATATTGTTTATTATGGGAAGAATATCTCTTAGGATCTATACAATCATCCATGAGTCTTTCGAATTTAATTGAAACGGTAATAATTTGAATATCTTGTCAAGTCTGTTGAAATAGTTGCAGGAATCACAAGTTGATATAAAATGGCGAATAACTTTTTGATTAATACCAATTTATTTTTCGCAAATTAATTTGCACATCTTGGATGTCCAATAGAAGAATGTTCCTCCAGCACCACAGTTCAAAAGCATCAGTTTTTCGTCTATCCGCTTTTTTCAGTATCCATGATTCTGCGCTGTATAGACAAACCGGCAACACGATTGCATTAACCAGTCTGCATTTGGTCCTAAAGCAATATCTTTATTTCAGTAAAAGAAGGGAAAAAGGATCGATACTTAGACCTCTTCTATTCTCTACCCTTTTCACGCTTAATTGTTTATTGAGTCAAAATAAATTTTTTTAATTTTTTGAAAGAAAAGGGGATCGATTCCTCGAAGCTAAACTTAGTGGTTGTTAATGTTTTAAAGTGACAAATTAGTCTTATCAACCCTGACAGTATCAACACCGCTATGATATACGCCATTTATTATATAATAATTAGGGCAACCAAAAATCATATCTTACTTTATTTGTCATATTAATGATTTTTATGTATAATTATCATTTAAGCTATTTTTATTAATTTTAATATACATTATTGATTCACTAATTAACGTCCGCTTCTACGAACTTGGTTGGAACCAATGTAAGCTTCCCTCTGGATTTGGGGGTGTCGGTCTAAGATCGGCGCTGGAGGTTACGCACCTGGCATATTTATCGTATCTCTCAAGCTGCATCTATTTGACACGGCAAGTCCTTCATCACACTATTAGGCTTCGCTGGAATGAGTCATTTGACGAGGCTTGTCGGAAATGGAGCGGGTCCGGACTCAAAGTTCCCAATGACACAACGAAGCAAAGTAATTGTGATAACGTTGTCTGCTCCAAAATTTTAAATGACATTAAGAAAAAAGCAAATCAACATCGTCTATATGGTGGAATAGGAGATCGCTTTCGTTTTGTACCGGTGGCAATCGAAACGTCTGGTACTGCGTGAATTATCACAGACTCGTTCCTGATGGAAATAGGGGAAATTGGCCCATCGTAAGAAAGACGTGCGGGAAGCGGTCTGGCTGAGGCGACGAATTGGGATTGCAGTTTATTTATTTTATTAACTCCGAAATCAAAAAGATAAAAGTTATCGTCTAATTAAGTGATCCCGGTGTCCATACCAGTCCTTTTCCTTCGGTTAGTTTTGGAGTCCTGGATTAATCTCCACAACGGGAAAAGTTTCTTCTCATATCTCGGGCAGGCGTCCATGTATAGTTTGATGTCCGGCCCGAGGGGATGGTCTGGGGACTTTGCCATCTAGAGGAAATCCCTGTGACGTTCCGTAAGATAATCCATGATTGGGGGACGTTTAGTGTTTTCCGTAGTAACGAAGTGGACGTCTTTTTCGACGATCCCAGTATATTCTGAGACATCATTTTTGTAAAACTTCCAGCTTACTTTGTGCCGATAATGACAACGGGGCAATCCATGCAGCACAGGCGTACTCGATACTCGGTAAAACAAATTGTTTGTATAGAAGTTCTAACGATGGGCGGAATGATATTGGAGAGTGAGTGAAAGCCTTGAGAATTCCAATTTTCTTTTGGATCCTCGCGGTTACTCGGTTCACTTGATGAGTGAATGTGAAGAGAGGATTCAGGATGACTCCAGGGATTGAAAGGGTCTTCTTAATGGGAAGCGGGGAGTCATACAACTTTATTCGTGGTATTGCCCGTATTTCTTTTCGTGTTGAGGTAAACGTCTTTCCTGGTGATATATTTAGACGGTTCTTCAGGAACCTCCTCGATTTTTCAATGTTTTACTGCGACCACATCCACATACGATAAAAGAATTGTGTTTTTGGTTGTTGGAGATGGGAAGTCACTAAGGTTTGCAATTGTCCGCGGAAACGCTTATTCCGTAGTGTCAGCAGACGCTCTTCCCTGTTATTGTTAATAAATAATATTTTTTGTTAAATAAAACGTGTATGAATTTAAAAAAAATATATCAAATCTTTTTTTCAAAGAATATGTTTTAATGACACTAAATACAAAGTTAATTGCGCTTATTTAAATTCAGCAATATTGAATGTTTAATTGTGTTAATTTCTGTAACATTTGCATTCCCCAAAGATTCTTCACTTCTGAAGTAATATCTAAAGATTTAAAGGCCGATGGGGGCGAATCTTGTAAATATCTTGCTTTGGATGATATCTGTGTGGATGGCTTCTCCGCCAACCTTTTACTGATTACAACTCACCCAGGATCAGCCTCAGAATGGGCCAATATCTTTTAAAAAAGAAATATTAAATTTCTGTGGGCATTTTATTTTTGAACCAATCGCAATAGAAACCTCGGGGATCATTGAAAGCAGGTCAATTTCCAGAATTTAGTTATTGAGGTCTCGTCTGATAGGTCTTCCCAAGCCATTTTTATAAAAGACCGTATCCTTTAAAGTTAATTTGCTGTAGAAATTGTATACCGAAATACTTTGAGTTTTCAAATATTCCCTCAAATATAGTCAGGGTACACACTTTCAAGGTTTTATTGAGCACAAACTTACATTTGATGGTTACTATATTCGATTATGCGTGGAATAGTTATCCTTTGAGTACAAGTCTTCAACATTCTACAATAAGTGGAAATCATTTCTGACTCGGGTTGTCCACACGCTTTCGCACCGCCTTTGTGCGACCCTGATTAGAAGAATATATGATAAAACCCCGTCAAATAACTCCGTTTCCTGTATACTAGAATAAACTCAAATATTTTTGACATTTATAAGCTTAGTGACGTTTAACATAGACCTTACCTTTCCATTGATCCCACATCACACATTTAAGATGTGTTTAACAAGGGGTTGGAGTTTAAAGTTTCGCACCTTTACCTTAACCGTCATAGAAAAGTTTTTTGAAATTTATTTGGATTTTGTTTTTTATAGGTCATTTCTTTTTCATCATTTAACGTTCCATTCTATATCTTTCGCGCCATTCTATAATTTTCAAGGAAACTTATGTATTCTCAGAAATATGCCTACTCAACACCCCGTTGACCCTTGATAGAAATGCCACTTCACGACTTTGATGGTCATGAGAAAATCCGATTCTTTTTATTTTTTCACACACAGTCCTATTAATTAATCGTCAAAAATGTCATGCGGCTCGCCGACGACGTGATGGTATTTAGAACTTTCCCCTATCTTCACGGGTGGACCAATAAGGAAGGCCTGTGCCGCTGCGGAGACGTTGAGGCAAACCCTGAACCAGTTAGAATAGTCCAACTCAACATAAATGGAATCAAGAACAAGATACTCGAACTTCAGACATTTGTGAAAGAACATCCCATCGATCTGTTGCTAATCCAAGAGTCTAAACTTTCTCCAAAGAATTCAATACCAGTATTTCCGGGATTCACAGTAATTCGTCGTGACAAAATTGGCAAACTTGTGGGGGCCTTCTCACAGTAATTCGCAACGGCATTCCGTTTGAGGATATAACTAGCAGTGTCTACAGTATGCTTAAAGGATATGGAAATCTCGAACTTGTGGCTACCAAAGTACGATTCCCAAAACTATCAATAATATTAGTCAACACGTATCTCCTACCGTTGAGTTCCTGCTCTTCCAGTGCTCCTAGATTGACTCCTCTCACATCACTGAAGGATGTGATTATCTGTGATGACTTCAATGCGAAGCACCCACTGTGGCTGACAGGACAAACCTATGACAAAAGGGGGAAGATGATAATTGAGGACCTCCACATTTTATGTATATTCAACGATCCTGCATCTCATACAAGAACACCTACTCGACGTAACGATAAACTTTTTTCTATTGACATCTCACTGTCATCACCGTCCTTGCCCCTCTTATTGACTGGTCAGTGAAATATGACACCAGGAGTGACCACAATGCAATATTTTTGGAGGTCAAATCGAGGAAGGAAGAATCCGGGAGATGTTGACCAGATTGAGCATTGGTGCAACTTTATACGGCTAAAGCTCTCTGCTAAAAAATCTTGCGCACTCCGAATAAGCAATGTGAAAAAGCACCTGAAACAAGAATACACATTGGGAGTAAACAATGCACACAGTCTGTGCTACCTGGGGTCGACTATGGACACGCAAGAGATTACATGTACGAAATAAAGGGGAGAAAAAAGAGAACTTTTCAGTTGCTCCTATGTACACGAAAGTTACACGTTAGCCGCGACACCTACCTGTTCATCTTCAAGGGAGTTATTTTTCCTAGTCTACTTTATGGGTGCGTGGGGTGGTTCTTCTCTCCGAAGAGGGAAAAGATCTCATCCCTCCTAGAGAAGACTAGGAGAGCTGCAATTAAACTCTCCTCAAACAAGAAACAGAAAAACTGTCTCAGCGAGGACGAAAACAAGCTCTTAGAACCGATTAGCAGGATTGTGGTTTCAGGAGGAGGTCAAAGATCCAAAACACGTATATAAAGCTGGGAGAAACGTCCTAAAAAATATTAATAAAAAAAGGAGGAATAGTCCAGGTGTGGAGTCCAAGCCTTATGGTAGACTCAGATGTAATACCCTCCAGAAAACTCCTTAACTCTTTTGTTAATAAATCGTTGTTATTGTTATAACTAATTACAGTTTTGCGAGTTGGAAAGGATTCAAGGATTACGTCGATAATTGCATTGGACTACTAAATTTCCCCACTCTTCCCTCCGTCGAACAATTAGTGAAATGGTTCAACTCCACCATAAACGCTGCGAAAAGGAAGTACATTCCTATTGGGAGGCAACCTACGTCATCAAAACATTTCAACACAACGACGAAACATCTAATCAGAGAACGAAATAATCTAAAGATGGTAAAATCGCCAACAGAAGAGAACAGAAAAATACGAGAATTGAACAGAGAGATTGACAAGAACATAAAGGCAGAAAATGAAATAGATGGACTCTGCAAGAACCCTCCAGTGCGAAGAGTCTGGAAGTGGATCAAGGACATCAAAAGATCCTCCCCAGAGAAAAGTCGAAGTCTACATAAAACCAGACACTCTGATAAAATATTATACGTCTATCTCCTACAAGAAGTTTTCAAAAGAACACCAAGTATTCCTAAAAAAGATTTAACCGAAACGCTCCGATGACTGGATCCTATTTATTAGCCAGGATGTTGCAGAGCCATATCCAAAGCTAACTACTCAGAGGCCAGAGGACCAGACAACATAACCACAAGTGAACTGAAGCACCTAGGCCATCGAGCCCTGGAACTATTAGCCTATATATTCAACCTATCCATTAACACGAATGCAATCCCTAAAATATGGAAGAAGTCTCTAATTAAGCCTATTCGAAAACCCAACAAACCAATGAATAAACCATCTTCCTACCGCCCAATTTCTACTCTGAGTCCGGTCTCAAGGATCCTTGAAAGGCTTGTTCTGAAAAAAGTACAAGACTCAATCTCAATACTTTCAACCCAGCACGGATTCCGGGGTAACCATTCGACCACAACGCACCTCACAACCCTCACATAATTCATTGCGGAAAAATTTAACTCTCCTAAACCCCATTAGAGGACAGTACTTATATCCGTGGACATCACAAAAGCGTTCGACTCAGTCCCTAGGAAACTCTTTACAAAGAAAATATTTGAAACCAACATCCATCCGAACTTGAAACTTTGGCTTGGAAACTTCTTAAATAGACGACGAGCACAATTACTCTGCAACATCATCAAATCTAGATCTCGCTACTTCCCAAATGGAGTCCCTCAAGGCTCTCCACTTGCACCCCAATTCTTCAATCTCTACATAAACGACATGCCACAAACCTGTAATGAAAACTGCCTAATCCTCTCCTATGCCGACGATATCATTCTTGCCTTCAAGGACAGAAGCATTCAATCAGCGACTCAATCCGCTCAACAAATGCTTGACAAACTGAAACTATGGCTCTCGAAGCGGAGACTCAACACATCAGCAACAAAGTCCTCTGTCACGCTGTTTACTACTTACAAAGACAGCTCTGTAGAAATCTTAATGAAGAACGAGGCTATTCCTATTAACAAAACACCGAAGATTCTGGGAGTCACCATTGATCAGGGACTCACTTTTATCCGAACAAATTAACTTCTGCTTTGAAGAAAATGAGAATTTTAAAAGTGCTCTCAAAAACACTTAGAGACCAAACTGGTGGCCTTGCTACGATTTATGAATAATTTATCCGACCAACGATGACGTATGCAAGTCTTTCATGGGCAATGCAGATTTCACGATCCTCCTCATTGAAACTATCCGCAATCGAGGAGACTGCAATAAGGTTAATTAAAAAAAATTTTTATTAATAATTCTTACCTATGTTTATTTAATTTAATTTTAGTAAAAATTTCTTATAAGTAATGTGAAATTATATTATAATTATAAGCGCTCATCGTGCACATGTAGCCATTCTTACGATAGCGTTTACAATAGCGTGGGAGTAATATCTTGTTAAAATCTTCAGCGTGTAAAATGTGAGAAATATTTTTTAAATAAATTTGGCTAATACTCCATGAAAAGGTCAAAATTGATCAATTGTATTCGTAGATCTATGCTTGATGTTCTAATTTTAGTGAGAGTAATGTTCAAAACATGACTCCACATTAGAATGTTCAAAAAAGGTAGAAATATATAGAGATGATGAGCGGCAAAACTCCCACAGTTGCAAGATAAAGAAACAACTTTGATAGAAATTGTTTTAATTACCCATCACCAAAAATTGCACATTCATTGTTTCTCAACCTAGGCGTTTTATATTTTTGGGCGATGGAATTTAGAAATTATTATTTAATTAAATAAAAATCAATTAGTAAGAGTCCTGTCGGCTTGTCAGAGATTGGAAGCGCGGATCTGTAAGGTACCAGGGACTTCGTCTTACGAATTCAATTACTTCACTTATAACCGGATCCTGTCTGGAGTTCTTCCCGAAGTTATCTGCTATGTCCTGTTCTCCGCCAATTTGATAGCCTTCGATAAGAAAAGCGGCGGAGTACGACCAGTTGCGGTCGGGTTTGTCTTCAGAAAACTGGCTGCTAAGATTGCCCCCAGATATTCTATTCCACTTGTCATAAAATTCTTGAACCTACCTCAAGTAGGCGTCGGTATTTTCTTGGGATGCGAGGCCGCTGTCCATTCAGTGAGGACATTCATAAACCGCAGTATAGAAGATGGTTAAACTGGACACCAAGAACGCCTTCAATAGTCTAAGGAGGGACAATATCATGGAGGCTTGTGTTGAGAGTTGCCATAATATTTTCGAATTTGTGAGTCAGTCATACAGCCTACTTTCATTTTTACTTTTCGGGCATTACTCAATCCATTCGTATTCTGGAGTGCAACATGGAGATCCCCTATTGTTTTGTCCTGCAATAGAGAAAATCACCAAACTTTTGCGCACGCCCCTCAACCTATAGTATCTGGATGATGCGGTTTTAGGAGGACCCCCGGATACTGTTTTACGGGAATTGGAAGTTATAAGTCCAGCACTGTTGGAAGCTGGACTGGAAGTAAATTGCATTAAATGCGAAATCTACAATTGCAGACTATCAGAAAAGAAGTATTCAAAAGCTTTGTCATTTTTTGGAAATTTACTGCCTGGAAGTATTTCCACACCCGATGAAG
Source organism: Dicyema japonicum (assembly GCA_011109175.1). Lineage (NCBI taxonomy): Eukaryota > Metazoa > Dicyemida > Rhombozoa > Dicyemidae > Dicyema > Dicyema japonicum. The sequence continues at coordinate 573,799 of RDEW01000016.1, forward strand.
AACTTATATTCCTCGGATCCCCAATCACCATAAATGCAATAAGAAGAGCTATGCGTGAAAAA
>RDEW01000016.1:574773-686764 GCA_011109175.1 Dicyema japonicum
CAATCGAGGAGACTGCAATAAAGTTAATTGGACCAGATCACAATATCCAACCCATTGAAAACTTTTTAATTGAACTACAACGGAAACTATTAAAGGAGGCTATTCTACCGAGCTGCCCTCTATTCCAAATACTATCGAATTATCTACAATCATACAGAAATTTTGAGCCGATGCCATGTCCAATGAGAAGAGCTGTTCAGGATTCTCGACCCCGCCGGACTCGTCCTCACCTTTGTCGGTCTGGGATCACTTAGTTAGATGAGAACTTTTATTTCTTTCTCTTTGACCCAGTGATCCTGGGGGTAATAATAATAATTTTTACTAACCGATCACCTTAGTGTTGTGCTATGATTTTTTGTTTGTTTCTTCTGTTCCCTTTCTTCTCTTTTAACAGAGTGGCGCCATCTGATCCACCAGTCTCATGTAGCACCTAGTGTCAGGATGGCACGAAAAGTGATCATTTATGCCCCACTCAACTGGAGGGGTTCCCACAACTTTAAGGAATGGTCGTTTTCAACTTTTCTCAACTGGGATTCCACCATTCTCCCAGTGAATTATCTTGGAATGAAGAACTTACAATTCTCAAACAAAATCTTTCCTTCCCGCTTCTTGACTCACACGAAGAACATCAGAAATATAATTCCCACCATAAAAACCTGTTCGTGAACTGGTACAAATCTCTCAGTCACCTACTGATAAAACTAAGTCAAAGACAATACATGAAATCATCTCTACCAAGGCCATCCGAAGACTGGTCCGGAACGATCTGTTGGATGGTCATGATGACTCAGTGATTACCACCGACAGTGAAACAAGGAGGACCCTAGCACAACTACGTTCTGGCACTTCTTCCTTAGAGACAATTCGGGCTCGGCTTCTATCACCGGACCAACTATCAATGATACTAAGAACAGCTTTCTTCTGTCCGAGACCTCCAGTGAAGATCGAAAACCGACCGGCCTTCTAAAAGGTAATGGATTACTTAACAAATCCTGTGCATCCTTGTAATGAGTAACCGAAACGAGAAATCGCATTGACACCAAACATGATATTATTATAGGCACGTACGCGATCATGACAAAGCATGTGCAACACGAAAAGTTAACAATCCAATTAACGTCCCCCATCTTTTTCGACCCGTTGCCATGCTCCGTAGCATATCTAGATCGTCCCCATCTTTAAGGAACTTTCCAATCCTCTTGAGATCTTCATCTAGAATAATCGGCAGTGTTGTCCTCGGCCGGCCGCGGAAACGAGAAGCTTCTAAGACAAAATACTCCTCCATTGCTATGTTGGCAGGGGTCCCCATATCGTGGTGGAGTATGTGTCCAAAGAGCCTCCATCTTAAATCAGTAATGTCACATGATATTGGCTTAGTTCCTGTTCTCTTGTATAAGATTTCGGACGGCATTTTAAAAAGCTTCGGGAAGAAAGGAGTGCTCGGAGATGATTTCTGTGAAAAGAATTCAACTTTTTGAGTTCCTGCCCAGTACATGCCCATGTACCGGCATTATATAATAGGATTGGTCTCACTAGGGCATTGTATAGTCTCATTTCGAGTTTTAAGGTCAATACGTCAGCAAAACAGAAATAGAGCACTGGACCAGATTAAGAAGATAGAACTCTTAAGGACAACGATAAATTCTACAAAGCTGTTAAACAGATAAAAGGAAAAAGACTCCGTCAACCGATAACGATAAGAGATGAAAAGGAACGCAGATTGTGGACCAAAGTGGCGGAAATTATCGCCGCCCACTTTGGAAAACTTTTCAATCTAAGGAACGACACTATCATCCTAGAACGAGGAAAATTGGACGAAGAAATATATGAAGTTGAGCTTGCGAGTTCCAAGTTGAAAAACAACAGGATTCCTGGCCCCGACAGACTTGATTAATTCTTAAAGTATGTAACCCAAAAGCTGTATGAATGCATCGCTAGGATCCTGAATGAAATGTACTATTATGGTCACACGCTGACCCTGGAAGAGGGTATCTTGATACCTGTACAGAAGGCGAATAAACCAAGCTAAGGTGGAGAACCTCCATCCAGTCATATTAATGAATTCACTTAGGAAAATTCTGGCGAACATAACATTACAAAGGATGGAAGGACGCCTAGATACTTTTCTGTCGCTATACCACAGCGGATTCCGAAAAGGAAGATCTACTTCCGATGTTTTGTGGTCCCACAAGTGGAGATCTGCGGCCGTTAAAATTGTCTACAACATCATCTGAATCGACATTTCGAGGGCCTTCGACTCTGTCGATAGACGGAGGCTAATACTGGTTCTGGAGTTTCCTAGACGCTTCCACTGTCAGAATGGCCACCACCCTCCTAGCTGGTATTTGGCTCACTGTAAGAGTCGGGAAAGTCTTTTCTCGCCGATTTGGCACTCCACAGAGAGACCCATTATCACCTATTCTTTTTGTCATATGCCTTGAAGCTGCTCTACAAGAGAATCAAAACCGATACTGGGTGAAAAGACAAGCATAGTTGCATATACTGACGACGTAGACTTTATTTCAAATGACAAAGATCGTTTACCCGCTTGTTGGAAAAAGTGCCTGGAAGACTAGCTGAATGGTTCCTAACAGTAAATCCGGACAAGACTGAGTAACTAAACTCAAGAGAAAAGAAACAAGGACGGAGGAGCACTGGCGCAAAGTGCAAAAAGCTTGGCTCCCTCCTTGGAGACCATGAAGACAATTAGCAAACTGCCCTTCTCTAGACTGAAGAACACCTGGCTCCAAAAAAGGGCCTTGAGATTATAACAAAAACTCGATTATACAACTCGCTAGTGAAACTCATACTACTGTATAACGCTGCTACCTGGGCCTGCTCAAGAAACGAACTGAAGAGGCTTAATGCGTTCCATAGAGACCAACTACGGCATATGATGTTCGAAAAAAGTGATACGAAAATGTCATCTAATCTTATCTATAAAAGGACCTCTGAAATTTTAATGAATTCTGGATACACGATGGAGGCTTTTCGACCATATTCTGCGACTGGACCTAGATGCCCCCGCGAACGTAGCCATAGAAAATTACTTCTTGCTTGGAAGCCCCCGTTTCCGTGGTCGCCCAATTACGACACTGCAGTCGTTCTCGACGATGACCTCAAATAAATGGGACGGCATCTTGGAAGTGGAGAGGATCTTGACTGGTTGCGCACTGCGGCTTTGAATATGAGAATGTGGATGAAATTAAATAGTGATTTGTTAACTCGTGTTGCACATGCTTTGTCCTATGACATAAATGCAAATAATCATAATAGCCAAATAAGATTATTATTCTTTTGGAAGAAATAACCCCCCCTTGGATCGTCTCCTTCTCAACGCATGAAGATGTCTTGACTCGTACAAATACTACTTAAAGCAACCAATTACTTTTTGTTGAGTGCGAGGCTGCTTTCCCTCCTTTATTAATCGATTTCTCTCTGCTCTCCGTATAAGAATCCTCCTGTATTGGAGGGGATTTACATACTCTACTGAGTCATCAGCTTCTGGGTTTATTTTCGGCAGTCTAATTCCAAATTTCTAGGAAATAATGAAAATTCAACATTAATATTCATGTCAAGGTTTAAGTTACCATTATTTTTTAATTCCTCCAATTGTTGCCCATCAATGATTACATGAGCATCTTTGGGTCAATAATAAGGTAACCTCTTACAGATGTCTTGTGATTAACAACGTCACCACCTGACTCCATAAACAGAAATAAAGAGAAATAACAATATTATTAATTTTAAATTAAATTAATTTTTAAATAGAAATTTCGAAAATGCAGACTTCAAAAAACTACTTCGAATTCTCCCTGGCCAACTTCACTGAAGATTATAATTTAGTTAATAAATAATTACCATAATGAAAGACTCATGATGCCCGTGACGGTAGGACGTTTTTGAAAATGAATGAGGGAGAACCTATTTCTCCACATCTCGTCTGAACGGAAGTCTGAAATAAACTATTGGAAGTTGGAATTAGTAGGCAAAGTAGATTTTTTCCTTGGGTTCCTTCCTTGGATTAATTAGTTATGAATTTTTGTGCTGGCATACCAAAGATTGTAAGCCTGGGGTTAATAAACAAATGTGGGACTCATATTTCTTTCTATTAGATACCCACGTCGTTGTTTGTTACACTCACACCCTTCTAGCTTCTGTAGAAGTCCTCATTCACTACTAATTTATCCATTATCAGTTTGTTAATAGAAATTAGGGATTAAGTCATCCCTCTGTCTCAGCCAATTGGATTTAATTGTGATCTACAATTTTGTGACAGTAAATTTTAACTCAATCCTAAAAGTCAGTAAAAGGGTTAACATTAAAACGTGAGAAACAGAATGCACTATAACCACATGATTGGAATCTTGGATTGTTTCGATTCATATAGAGGAATCCTGTTTTTATATTCAAATTGTCAGTTTTACCTCTTTTGCTGATTTCGAATTTTCGACTTGAAATTTGGAATTAAAATATTTTCTTAAGGAAAAAGTTTCTTTTTAGGCAACTATGTGATTCTACCGTTTCATCATCGTAACTCTCTCCTTGTATCAACCTTCAAACAGTCCAATAGTCCTCTTGTGTTACCTTCATAGACATCTTCACTATCCAACCGATAGTAAATCTTGATCACCTTCATAAACTATATCTCATCATCATATTTGAAAAAATCAAACTATTCTCGATTAGCATGATTAAAAATATGTTCGGTGATGAATTTCATATACCTCGTAGATAATTCATTTCCATTAATTGATAAAAGTAATATGAGTGTGTCAAAGACATCCAAAACTTATTAATTTGATTGTACACTAATATTTTTAAGTTTTATATATAAAGTTAGTTATTAACCCAGACCTCGATACCTTGTAGAAGGCCGGACGTCCTCATTAGTTCTGGATGCTTCAACAGGTCTCTGACCAGAGGTCCCGGGCAAAATACATTATGAAACTAAAAAGTAGGTTAGTGAAGCATATTTTTATGTATTCGCATAAAATTAAAAACATTTAGATCATCTTAACCTACTATGGCTGAGACTTAGTGCCGTAATTTACAAAAATAGTTAGCGTGGAACTCATAATCTGTGTAGAAGAAAAGATCAGTATCTCTTTGGTCATTCTGAACCACCAGGACTAGGTCTTCTGAGGTATGTTACTTAGAGTTAATAAAATCCCCTAAAAAGATTAAGTATCGAAATAAAGTAGTTAATGGTCACAAATTAATGTTAGTTGACCCTAATAGGGGAAGAACAGATTGAGGACTTGCAGTCGTAAACATAAAGCCAGTAAAGACATTTGATCCCCAAACAGGATGAGAAGAATATTTACAACATCCAAAATATTCAATTTTTAGTTCGGCCAGGAAAACAAAATCATCGTCAGATTCCATAACAATTTCATCCCCAACAGACCCAATCCCCTTAGTTATATTAAAGATGGCAATACAGCGAGTCCATTACTGGGATCTATGTAATCAAACCAAACACAGTCGTCAGTATTTAAGAGACTATGGACCTCATTTGCCAACTGAACAAACTAACAATCCATAAAGTCACTTACGTTTTTGGAAAGATCTTGGCGTTCTTTGGCAACATCGATTGAATAGTATATCATGCTGTTAGTTGTATGGTAATTCACGGATATTACGGACACGTTCTCATGCTTCAAGTCAGGAAATATTTTATGCAGTTCTATTTTACAAAAAATGGTACTTTGCGATAAAGGACATGATTTTGCAGATATTTCTTTTTGATATGTGAACTGTACTTGGGGTTCATGTTCAGGGATTGAAGTGCTTCCATGAAATTCTTTTAAATCTGTGCAGTTTGTAAAGCGTTGACCGGAATCTAACTGAGGTAAAACCAACGAGCCAATATATAAAGAAGCATATTGAGTAGAAAAAACGCGTGTATTAAGTCGACTTATTCGTCTGCAAACACGTAGGCGATTCATAACTTGAGTAATTTAAATATTATAAACAATTTATTTATTGATTTTTTTTAGAATTTAACTAATTGATTAAAATAATTATTAAATTAGTTTTTTAATGATTTAGTTTGTTGGTTGAATAGTTATTTGGATGTTAAATAAATAAAAATAAAAAATAAAAAAATGACGTATGCGGGTCCTTCGTGGGCAATGGAGATTTCACACTCTTCGTCCTTGAAACTATTTGCAATCCAGCTGCAATTAATTGGACCATAACACAAAATCGAAAATTTCTTAATCGAATTACAACATAAAGTTCAAAGTCAGTTAGTCAACTGAGATGCAACATATCCACAATCATACAGAAAGTTTAAATCAATGCCACTCCCAATAAGAAGAGCTAGGATTCTCGAGCCAGCCGGGCTCGTCCTTTCCCTTGTCTGTTTAGGATAACTTAGTTGATCACTTTTATTTCTTTATCTTTGACCCAGTGATCCTGGGGTAATAATAAGTAATTTATGTGCAGAAATAATTAATTTCCATATGGTTCATCGTTTCTGCTGGGGTCAACTGTGATCTTAATTTCACAGGAAAAAAGGACTTCTTTCAAATACCAATCAGAGAAGTCTTCTCCTTTCGGACGGCTCTCTTTTTGGCCCCTCTTGCCCTGCTTGATGGAAATTCTCCTAATGATTTCCTGGGATATTAATCCCAGCCCGGTCTTCCAAAAGCACTATCGATATTTCAACTGAACATCAACGGTGTGAAGGGGAAGGTGTTGGAACTCTAAAATCGGAGACCTCTGCATCGTATAATAAACCAAAATCTCTTTTTCTTACCCGCCTTTATCTATCCGGGATACAAAGTAATCCTATGAGACCGACCAACGTGCCGTGGATGGGGTGTCGTCACTCTTATCAAGAGAAGTATAGCATACTTCCAAAACCCAAAATTCTGCAACCTCCCATCAATTGCCAATATTAAATATCTAAAAACTGAACTATCAATCTGAATATTTTATGCAAGTTCTTCCACAGTTTTCTTTCTTGAGTCGCCAATTGGATATTTTTGCAAAATTCGCATGCTTTGTTTTAAAATCTCTGAATTTGATTTTTTATTTTGGTTAAGAGTTTCTGACAAATGAGGCATTTTGGTAGTTGCTTTGAGTTAAAAGTGAATGCGAAAGATTCAGTCTATTCAGATTGAAAATGTCGTTTATTATTATTTTTTTTTATTGTTGAGCATATATCAGCCGGGTGGCATAGTGGTTAGGTGTAGGGCAAAGTGGCTTAGGTTACGGGTTCGATTAAAAGGGCTTGACGAGTGACGTCGTCGTCAGTGGACTTGACTGCGGAACTGGATAGTCTAAAAAGGATCCACACACAAGAAAAAGAAAAAAAGAAGTGAAGATCATTCCTTGGTTCTACGATTAGTTAAAATTAACTGTTCTTTACTTAAATAAAGTGTGTGTCCTGCCTATGCGGAGCTATAAATATTATGGCTCTCGTGAAAAGGCTGTTACATCAATTTCCAACCAAAAATTTTTATCAAAGTTTATTTAACTATACTACAGCTTTGCGCAGTTTTGAGTGAGCTATTGAAACTCTCAAAAAAAATTTCGAAATTGAGTTGCCATTTTAGAACTTTTAGTTGCCATAAAAATTGCCCTAGTTATAATGTATAAGCCAGAGATTGTCAAATGGTGTACCAAGAAAATTTCTAGTGTGCCGCCAGCCTAATACAAATTTTAATATTTTCTACGAAACTAAATAGACATTTTACATCCAAGGAACAGGACTATTTCAAAAAATCTGTGGATTATTTTATCCATTTGAAAAAAACAACATATTTAGATATTACTATATTGTATATCCAGTCAAATATTGACCATTATCAAGCAAGGACCCACTATCAAAAAATCAGAGAGAATCCTATCCCTGGACAGGCTGATCTCATCTAACGTTAAGATAAAAGAGGAGAGCGAGTGGAATAGCCCCACCAGCAATTTATCAAAGCAGAAAAGCCTTTCGAGATGTGGCAAACTCTCTAACGTTTTTATAATCCCGAAAAGACTTTCTCAGGCGATAACATGACGGACAAGACCCAGATAAACAGAATCATGAAATACTACGCTTCTGTCAGCTTCATACACCACAAGATTAAATAATAAACACCACAAGAAGTTCGAGGGTCCAACCCTCTAATTTATCAGACCCAAAAAAGATACTTCTATAGACCAGATGCCATCCTACCCATTATATACAACAATCAGTCCACAAAAACTATATTCCTTCAATCTGGAAACTCTGAAATACGACCGATTCTAAAACCGGGAGAACCCTAGCACTCTCTAGAGTCATACAGCCAAATTTCCCATATATGCAGTTCTGTGAAAATCCCAGAAAAGCTCATCCTGATACGAATTAAACTATACCTCACCTTCCAACACGGATTTAAAGAAGGCCTCTCCACGATAACCAACCTCACATGTTTAAAAATTCATCTAAAAAGGTCTTCAATGCAAACCCCATATCAAAAGTCTCTGATGTGTCGACATTCGAAAACCGTTCGAATGTCCCAAGGAAAATTCTGACCAGAAGATCTTTGCCTCGGACATTCTGACCGAACTGAAGCTTTGGATTGCAAATTTACTGAGTGGTCGGAGAGGAAGAATTATAACATGCCAAATCTATAACAAAATTCCTACCAAACGGAGTACTACAGAGCTATCCACTATCACCTATTCTGTTAAACTTCTTCCTCAGTGACATGCTAACCGACACCAGCAATAGCACACTAGTTCTCACATATGGTTGCCACATAATCGTCACATTAAGAGACAATTGTGTTAGGACAGCATCTGACTGACTACAAGACTTACCAGAACACCTTGAGCATTTGGGTTGAGAATTTAATATCGAAAAGCTCTGATTCGATTCATTCATGACATTAAGCATAACACTATATCTTCCTGTCAAAGAAAACTTGTAAAGGCTCTCCTGGGTCACTATTAAGTTGCTTCATCTCATCAATAAACTAACTCTACACACAATATATAAATGCAAACAACGATTAGCTATGAATGCATGTCGCTAAAACAAAAATGATCGTCAACTACCAAACAACAGTTACAAACACCCTCAAACGTATCTCGACTATCATATTACGCCCGAAACCATTCAAGGTCCTTCTTGAGAGAACGGGCGATCAAATGCTACCCCTGAAACATCGATGTGTTCCATGGGTTTATAGAAAGTGTGTTAGATCGTGAGAAGAACATTGAGAAAAGTTGAGAAGGCTGCTATTGTGCGTGTCTCTTCTCCAACATAGCGGTTATTTTTGGTTTTTAAATAAAAAATAGAAGCAGTAAAGTGTTTAATGTTTTCTCTCGAGTCTGATGAGCTGTGGGTTCGATTTCCACACAACTACCTACATGATAGAATTATTCCTCTGTGCCTACTTTAAATTCTAGAGTGTCATGTAATCCATCTATTTCAGGAGATACCCAATGCCAGGGCGGCAAAGATCTGTTTTTTCTTTACTCTGCTGGAGGGACTCCCATAATATGGATGGATTTGATGGTTGAAAGGATGCGCTACAATCTAACCGTTAGAACTATTCAACGTTAATTGACTCTTAATCTTTTTCTGGTATATCGAAAGTATTAAATAATATATTTGTCTTTATTATACTATCATTCTATTTATTAATTAACCCCGGATACACGACATCCAGTCAAACATTCTCCACGATTGGATTGTTAGAAATCAACTTACGATTTCTGCAACCAAGTCTATTTGTACTATTTTCACTTCGGACAGTCGTTCTAAGGATGAACCAGGTATCTTTATTGGTCCCACTCGGATTCCAGTGACAAGGTCCCCACTGTCCTTGGAGTCAAATACGACAGTTTACTCAATTTTAACTCCCACGCAAAATACATGATCACCAGAGGCCTCCAGAAAATTAACGTTTTACGCGCCCTTGTCTGGAGGACCCCGAAGAATATGGACTTTTCTGTTTCTATCCTCTACCAACAAACAATCGCGCCAGCCGTTGAGCTTTTTCGTACCGGCCTGGCACTGGGCGCAACCTAAACAGGTGGATCACATGACGCTCTCTAATAGGAAGAGAGAGAGGAGGAACGCACGAAAAACAGAAACTTCAGCCAATTACCCACGAAGCACCACATGGCGCCACGAGGCTATTCACTTTTTATTCAACAAAGAGGAAAGGATAGTATGCAGTGTTTAACTGACAATCATGATAAAGACTTGATTAGTGGTTATTATGCCGTAATAATAATAACATCAGAGACCACGGTTACACTAACTAACTAATCACGTGATCCTAGCACGCTCTAGCAGGGACCTCATCTTGGCGCGATACTCCTCCCTCGACCCCACACCAGCACGTATTATAATTGACTTGCTACTTGGTTATGCCTGTGAAAAAAATTCTGAGAATCAAGGCCTCACGTGGATGTTAAAAATATGATTTTTTCAATAATAATAATTATTATTAACCCAAGAACACCAATAGTTAATTTAATTACTAAATTAAGTGTCCTTGAAGGCCTCAATCAAATTCCTCATCCTCTCATTGTGCGCCTTCTGGGATCCAACACAACTTATATGTGGGCGGGGTGGTTGGGGAATAGAAATTGGATAGGGGTGGTGTATACCCTTCTCATAAGACACGTCTTGTTTGTTACTACTGAGAGTTGCACTGCCTGCACATGGTAGCAAATCCTTTCCATTTTGTCGGATAAAATCTTCAAGTGATGAGGATATTAGTTTTTCTAGTTTCCCGAGATTACTAATAGTAGTGGCTGTTAAGTCCTGAATGTCCCGGATTCTTTGCTTGTTCGTCCATGACGTCCATGACAGATTGATTCCCCATGAAGTGACAGATGGATCAATGAATTGTTTGTGTAACAATTTCAAAGCTAGAAAGTTGTTTTAATGCTACCGAAAATAGTTTTGATTATCCTTAGCTTTCTTGAGCAGCTTCCAAAGAAGCCGTCGATATGAGATAAAAAGGACATGTGTGTGTGTCGAAGTTGGTCCCCAAAATTTTCACTTTCTTCGTGAAATGTATTTTGTCTGGTTGATAAAAATATCCACTGTCATTTGTCCAAGTCGTTTGTCTGAGGTAAATAAGGAAGAAGATTTTTCAGTAGATATATCAAGCCGGTTATAATTTAGCCAAATTTGAATCTTGTGAAGGTATTCTTGTAGTTATTCTGATGCCTTTAGTTTTATATTTGGATGACGTAGAAGCCAAACAATTTTCTGGTTAGGATTTTCCTGGAGACAGAGTCAATAACCTTTTGTAAATCGATCAAGCAAACAACGGTTTTGATGGTGGCGAGGATTTATGTTAAAGCCTTCGAGGATAAGTTGGTTGAGAGCAGTGAGGTGGGTAGAAGTTGAATAACCCCCTTCTGAATCCATGTTGTGAGAATTAATAAATTTTTCACAATTTACATTAGCAAGGGAAATTAATTAATAATAATTTTGTTCTAATAAAATATATTGTTTTAAAACATTAAATCTAAAAATTTAATTTCAAGTTTTTGTTGTCCACTTTATGGATTCCATATCAAGTAAAAATAAACTAAACCTTAGATAAATTTATTAAGCCTGATGATAATGAAGTATCAAAATCCCAGATAATATCTAAGGATTCCAAAAGTTGGCGCAAAGATAAGGGAAATCAACCAGTCAGCACTTCTCATGTGGATTTGTCGTCATTAGACCTAAACAGACTTGGTGCACGACTTGTGAAGGCAGAGATTATTGGAAATACGAAACTTGTCGAGGAAATTGAAGAACTCATGGAAAAACGAAGACTAGAAAGTAAGTCTCCAGACTCTCCTCTCCGCCCAATGAAGAAGTATTACAAAGAGTCGATAAAACAGGGAATATTTCATTCACTAATTCTGTTAAAAGACAAAGTAGCCAACAAATTGATAGAAGTATGATTTATGAGGAGAGAAACAGTTCATTTGACTACGAAAGGGAGGCTCAAAGGTATTCTGTCAAACAAAGAATGACGGATAATCTTGACTTGACTGACTTTTTTGAGAAAAATGCTGGGAAATTAAGTGCCTTCGAAGGAACAGAAAAGTTGGACATTACCAGAGCCATTAGGGATCATAAAGTGGCTACAAGAGCTATGAACGAGTGCCAACTCTGTTATGAGAAGGTCTGTTTGGTGTCTCCTCACTTATTAAATTTGACTGTTCCCGCTTTCAAGTCATTTGTGGATGGACACTCTCTGTTGTTGTCGGTAAACCACGAGGTGTCGTCGAGAGGGTGTCAAGAGGATACATTTGATGAACTAACAAAGTGGAAATCACATCTGGTCAAATTTTACAGAGATTACTACAACAAATCAGTTATGTTCATTGAGACATGCAAACGTATTAGTTCAGCCCCCCATATGACAGTGGAGTGTATACCAATTAAGAAATCATTGTTGGAGTCCTCCCCCATTTACTTTAAGAAGGCACTTATTGATGCAGAGGGGGACTGGACTGTTAATAAAACTGTAGTAGACTACAGAGGAAAAACATTAAGAACGGCAATTCCTACAGGATTCCCTTATTTTGCAGTAGAATTTGGTGAGGGAGGAGGTTTTGCCCACGTGATTGAGAACGAACGTGTTTTCAGCACTTACTTTGGGAAGGAGGTGATTGCAGGGATGGTTGATGGTGACTTGGACTGTTGGTATAACCCAAAAGTGGATGATTTTGTAACACAGAAAAGAAAAGCAGAAAAGATTAGAGAAAGATACTCACATTTTAAAACAAATATGTCTTAGTTATCTAGTTTGAAATAGTGCTGTATAAAAGGTTGCCTCCTCCATTTGCAGTCTATAATTTTTAACAAATTTCTCTATATATGAACTCCTTAGAACATGGGGAAGTCGATCCCTTAGGTAATATTACTATTTACTTGTCACGATTAACTCTAATCTTTGATCTGTATATTTCGAGAACTGTCCTGCGTATAAGTGATCCAAGGGTGTCTGGGTTAATAACCATTCCGTCATTCAAAGGTGATGTGTCCAATGAAGTGATTCTGAATATAAGCAAATAACACCTGTTAGAGACCACTCTAATGTAAACACGGACTAGACCAGTTTTGAACGGAACGAGCAATATCCCAATCATCTCCCTTTTTTGCTTTGTCTTTGAATCATATGCATCACAAATTTGGTTTCCCAAATGGTCTATCATTCAAAATATAATCAACTGAGAGGAAATTTATCAATGTCATCTAAATTCTGAAACCAAGCCACAATAATGAGAGGATCATAGACGGATCCTATTAGAGAGGGAATTTCAGTCACTATATTATTAAGCACACACAAACGAGGGGCAACAAAATCGGCGAAATATTTACCAATGTTGTGGGGATTGCACATGTAGTTAATGAAGTCACCATCATCTTCCATATAATGAGACTTATTGTAAGGTTTTCTCAGAGGAGAGCAATTCACTAACAATTAACAATTTATTCCACTTTTTTGGCCCGATTCCAAACATAGTGAGGACGGTATGACGAAAGCCAGCTCATTTAGGACATCTGCCCAATATAGTATTTTGTTATCTCCGCCAAAGTCACCCAAAAGTCTTTTGTTGGAGTTTGAACACGATTTTTGCTTCCAAAACTGATGGAAACAGCCAATAAATCCAGGAGAATCAACATGGTCTTCGAGTTTGACTGGACTCCCCAACGACATTAGAAAGTTAATAAAATTCTGTGGGAGATCACTCAATGGTATCCCCTTGGAATATTAAACAAAAACAACATAATTAGATATAATAGAATTTGAATCACACTGCCCATCACCCACATAACAGACAAAGGCAGTATTGTGTGTGCGTGTTGGAAGTAAATCCAACATCTTTAATTGGTGGAAAAAGTCACTCCCTGAGCTATCAAGATACCAGAAAACAGACTCCCTCTTATTCTAAAATAATTAAATTAAAACCCTGATGTTATCAAGGGAAATCAATCCTAAATATGAAAGTATAACTCGTGTCGCATACAAATGGTTCACATTCCTGAGATCATCAACACTACTACTGAATAACCAACAACTCTCACCTCGATGAGTCACTCGTAAATGAACATGCTTCATCTTTATTTCTTTCCCCAATATTGAGATTTGTGTTGATTGCAATATTTTTCTCTTTTATTATTTGTTTTCCCACGAAATTACTTAGATTTACACAATTTGCCTTCATTTCTACCTCCCCCATGGTTGGAATACTCATCTCACTTACACATGAGTACAATGACTACCAGTCCAAATTCTCATCATATGTTGGATGGAAACATTTTGGTTGAGAATAATCGTCTAAAAGTGGAAATCGGGACGGATTAGAATCATTGGTTGTCTACAATCACCACCATAGTCACCTGTTGGATCTGGATTAGAGGGGGAGATGGAATCTCAATCTTAAAGAATTTTCTAGAAAAAGGAGTCCTCAAAATAGCAATACATAAAGTAGTCTCTACAATAGTAAAGCACACAGACTTCCCAAGGAAGTGTTGGTGGTCTGTTCTAGCAATGAGAGAATATGACAATTGTCCAATGCGAAATATTTAACATTTCCCTGATTAAACTCATCAAGATTGAGAATTTGATGAGCTGATCCTTCATCCAGTATCATACAATGAGGACATTGATTACAAGTCTGCATTATACTCAAATAATCAACAGGATGACTCATTATGAGATTTATTATGAGTTCCCCAATATGTCTGAGTCGTGTCTTTGGAATATCAATGGCAGCAGAGAATTCTTTCTTTATTTGACGATACTACCAAGTCACAAATAGTTTAAACATTTGATGAGGGCCTTTCGTGTATTTTCAAGTTCCTACGACTATCCGACTAGACATCATAAGCAACAAAACCTGTGAACTGAAAATATACTCAACAGTCTCCATTATTAACCGAACACAGTATGGGTCCGCCAATATATCAAAAGAAGTAGTCAGCCATGCCAACAGACAGTTGTAAGTGGCTAATAAAATGTTTGACAACTCCACCAATCCAGTGTCTGTTGACATTGTGTACTTAAATAACAGAAATGTCGACTTTTAGTTTAGCATATCCACAAATCCACATTATTGTCTTTCTTCGTTCGTTCGTGTGGCATAAATTAAAATGAATTCTCCCCAACTCAGCCAACGACTCGATTCCCAGCAAAATCCGAGCATTCAAAACCCTCCAGTAATCAGTAATACACGTGGTTAATTTGTGAGAAAAAAAATCAATTCTGTCGATAGTTTGACCTGTCATGAGTGCAAACCAAACCTTTATAGTACACTACAAAGTGTTTCTTGTAGTTGGCCTCACTAAAGGAGAGTTCTGTGACAGTCACAATAATCATATCTAATAGTTATACATGTTATACTCAGGATTTTTGATAGTTTACCAGATTCCAGCTTCATCGTTAGGGCATTCATAAGAATATCAACGAGCAGACTGCTCACATTTATCCAGGTTAAATCTGCCTTCTTTGAAGTAGTCGAAAGACTAAGAAGTTTCATCTCCTGGTAGTAAGTCGGAATAGAAAAGACTGACAGGAGAATTTCTAAGCTTCCATTAAGAGCAGCGACGGTTTCAGAATCATGAGTTCTGTTGTAAAACAAACAAATACGTGTAAACATCATCATATTTGGCAAGAAAATCTCGAATTGATATTAAAAATCTGTAGAGGATTATATTTGTGGCAGGTAAATCAAGCAAAAATAAATTTGCAGAGTTTGAAAATATATATAAAAGAACCAAATCATCTCGCTAACATTAAACGATTGAATACCTCTGTCGCATCTCCCATGATCTGTAGTAATACATAGTAGAATCGAATTAGATATATTGGGAGAACAGATTCGTTAGGTTTGATACTACAGATTATGCGGCAAAGTATTCCACAAGCGATTGAGCACCCTTGATAATTGGATTTGCTAAATCTTTGATTACTGAAGAACTCTGTTCTCCCAAAGTCTCCATAAAGTCTGGAGAAAGGCATGAACAATTATATCTTGTTGCTATAATACGTTATATCACTCAACTGTAAACGGCTGCATAAAATATCCACTTTCCAAAGAGATTGAGTAAAGTGTCACAGTAAAAAATAGATACTCTAACGATGAGGTAATATATGGTACCCTTGGTTCGATTTTCTACAAAAGGCAGTGGAATCTTAAATAAAGAAAGGTAAAACCAATAAAGATGTCGACCACTTGGGAAATCCCATTCATTGCTGTCTTGAAGTTTCGTGTGATAGATCCCGCTGTTTTTAGATATACGGTTGGATCGTAGTTGGATTTCGAGAGGGAATGCATGTAACACTCAAGAGTTTCGGGGGAAGACAGTCTGATAGGGTTGTCCAGAATGTGAAGGTAGTGAAACCAGCTCTTAGCCATTAATGATGAGGGGAGAGTGTAAAACAGCCGTTTAATACTGGAAAAGTCATCTCCAGGAGACCGAACAGGAATGTTGTAATTATTAGGGAGCATTGAACATCGCCTTAGAATTTCATAGGTGGATTCCAAGACAATAGTAACCCATACCTCAACTGTTGCTGATCTGTCCAACCAAAGTTGACAAAACTCAGCAAAGGTTCTCCACATTCGAGGAGAAGGGAAGAAATGGATTGAAGAAAGTGACCAAATAAAGAAAAGGTGAAATAAAAGAGGTTTATTGGTGATTCCAGCATCTAAAACATAAAATATGGTCAACTATGTTGCCAATCCAAGGATATTCGTATTTCAGTGGTCTGAAGGAAGAACTTTAAGACATTTTCCCACTCATCTCTCCTAAGTATAGTAGAATTCTCCAAAGCGTTCGATACTTTGGAGAGGACTAAAAAACAATGTTTGTTATGTAAAGAGTAGACCCTCCCCTCTATTATAAGTTTAAGAGTGACCTTTGTCCTTCCTGTTGTGCATAAAGTTGACTAACATTGAAAGAAGAAAGGGAAAGTAGTGGAGGATATCCTTTGAAATGAGTTGGGGTACGTTGTCGGACTTGGAAGAAATGCTTTCTACCCACTTTGTGATGAGGAAGGCCACGTCTGAGACAATATTGTTATCCCCATAGTTCATTGTAAGACAGTAGCATATTATCTCAAAAATCCAATTCAAGTCACGTTCTGTAGATAAAGAAATGTCAGAAAAGCAGAGTTTATCATCCTGGTGAGACTTTGAAGATTCCCATAATTGACGGATTGAAATGGTGGTAATCTCCTTAGCAGAGGCAGAATTGAATTTGTCTAGGAATGACGGAGTTGTGAGGGTATTTAACAATTCAGTGGTGCATGAACACCATTTTCCATACATCGGCAAAATTCAATTATAAAGTTAATCCTTGTCTAATATTTTTTAAATTATTATTTAATAATAATTTTATTATTTAGACAATTTATTACAATATGAATCTGAACTTTTGAAAAGAAGACATTTTGGGTTTACTGAGTTTCTGCAAAAAATAGGAAATAGTTACTCATTCGGAGGAATCTCGATGAGTCTTGAGGATGGACACCCTGATCGAGATTCATTGTATTATTGCAAGTGGGATCACTTAATTACTTTGCTTTGACACCTTTCTTGATAGCTTTTTGGCTTCTTAAACGTATGTCTGTTTAATGGTGGTATATGATGAATTCTGTAAACGCTATTATTTCTCTAATTCAGCTATTGATAATAATCTTATTTGTTTTATAGTTTTAAATTCAAGTGGGTTATTCTTTATTTACATGGAAAACAAAAAATTAGAGTTATAGACCGCAGTTCTAACTGCATGACTAATACTCTCTGGACTGTAGGAAAATACGTTCGAGTAGCCAGCAGCATGCGCTAAGGTGGGGTTTCCGAATCTTTTAAGGAAAACGTAGGACGGATGCCGATGACTCATGATGTTTCAGTGCTGAGAGGAACAAATACACATCACTGGGGAGATCAGCATACCTTTGACGCTTTAATGTTTTGTTTTTCCAAACGATTGAAAAGACATTGGGTAGCACTATGAGGTAATTTGTTCAAAACGAAAGTGGCTGTGACATCTAAACTCGAGTCTATTATAAAAATTGAAAACCATCAGTGTAGTTAACGTAAAATTCAAGTCTTTGGAAAAAGTTTAAACTAATTTGTATTTTTATGAAGAAAACTACGTCCTTCTTCAACTATAAGAACGCAAACTGGAGAGATTATACAACTTTCACAGACATAATGCTACAAAACTTCACCAATTTATTCAAATTTATTGATGGAGCTGTGTAAAAACCTGAATAACGTGATCTTACTGGGAAGAAAACTATTTATTCAAGATGTTCCTTTCAGGCAATACAACGATAAACTAGATCGAGAAACTAGAGCCCTCATCAAAGAAAGGAATCAGCTTAAAAGAAATCTTCCACCTTTCCCCTGGAGGAGAAGCCAAATCAAGAGCCTCAACGACGCAGTCGCACAGAGGTTGAAATCATTTCAAAGGAATGAATGGAAAGCAGATCAGAGGTCTTTGCAAGCATAAATCCACGCAATACATGTGGAAGACATTAAAAAGCTCGGACCATATACGAAACCTAATAACATAGACCAGCCAAATGTCCAAATAAACAACCTTATAAAGTTTTATGTCGGAATCAGCCACAAGATATTTTTGAAAACCAGCCCTTCCTTTACGACCACGAAGCCAAAAAAGGTCTTTTTCACGATATTGCTTATCACATTCCGATATTTGGACTGATATCAAAAACACAAAATCTTCCCTCTCCTGCGGTCCTGATTTGATTCCGGCTATTTTGCTCAAATATCTTGGTCCAATTGAAATAGAAACGCTCCAGAACATCTTTAACTTTTTAATAAACCATAACTAAAATCCAGACATTTGGAAACAGTCCAACATACACCCAATTCTCAAGCCGGGAAGGCCGAAGAGCGACCCCTCTTCGGGAGAAGCTGAGAAAAATCGTCATGATCACCTAATAAATTTCAAGAGATTAACTATTGGTGTTTTTGGGTTAATAATAATTATAATATTAAATTAATTTCAAGATATTAACTACTGGTGTTTTTGGGTTAATAATAAATTAATTTCAAATATTTTATCAACTGGGTTAATGATGAAATTAAATGTTGTCTTAACAAAAATTAACAGGAGTCTTTCTTCAGTAAATCCACAGGTTTGAGATCCTCAAGTATATCTTCAGGCTGTTTACATTGTCGGCGCTGCAAGAACTCCAATAGGATGTTTCAAAGGCCAATTGAGTGATGTGGGAGCTATTCAACTAGGCGAAATGGCTGTAAAAGGAGCATTGGAGAGAGCAAAATTAAATGCTACCAACGTTGACGAATTTTTCCTTGGAATTGTCAACTCTGCTGGATTAAAGCAGGCTCCGGCAAAACAAATCGCCCTAAATTCTGGTTTGATTCTTCTCTGATGACAGGAATGAATGTGAAGACACCCACGACTAGTCTTTCGAAAATGTGCGCTTCAGGAATGAAGAGTATAATGTTGGGTAGTCAAACCCTCATGTTGAACCACCAGGTTTAGTAAATGTCAATATTTAAGAAAATTGTAGTTGCAGCAGGAACAGAGAGCATGTCAAACACTCCATACATTATTCGTCGATTTGATTCCCCATATGGAGGCTTTTCTGCTCTTGTATTTGTGTTTAATTCACTCAGGACTTACTTTTAGAGGATGGACTATTAGACGCTTATAATGGCCAGCATATGGTTTTTGCTAAATTTCATAAATTAGGGCCTCTGTACTGAAAATATTATCAGGAAAATGGGGATTTCACGTGCTCAGCAAGATGAATATGCCATATTAAGCTACAATCGGGCTATTAATGCTACAAAAACTGGAATATTTCTCAAAGAAATTGTTCCTGTTCCTTTACCTAGTTTTTACTTTTTATTACTTAGAATCCAAGTCTATGATGGAGGACGAAGAAATTGCAAGAGTCAAGTTTGAGAAAATCCCCCATTTGAAGCCTGCCTTTCTTAAGGGTCCTTTTTCTGTTTACTTTAGAAGGAGGAACAATAACTCCCGCAAATGCTAGCAAAATTAACGACGGGGGGGCTGCTTGCGTTCTAGCTTCTGACATTGCAGTTTCTGAATACTCACTAAATCCAATCTCCCAGATTATTGGTTTTCATTTTAATAGGGAGGTTGTAGGTTTTGCCGATTCTGGGACTAATCCATCAGAGTTTTCCTATGCCCCTGTGCTTGCAATTAAGAAGGTTGTTGGAGGAGATTAGTTTATAGCTTCTCGAAAGTTTAAAACTGAAAGTTGATGATGTGGCCGTCTGGGAAGTCAACGAGGCTTTTAGTGCAGTTCCATTGATGGTTCACAAGGAGTTGGGGATTGATGTTGAAAAGTTGAATGTTAATGGAGGGGCTGTGGCATTAGGTCATCCAATTGGGTGTTATTATTGTAATTAATCAGAATGTCGGGGACTAGGATTACTAATCATTTGGCTCTTCATCTTAAACCGGGACAGTTCGGAGTAGCTGCAATTTGTAACGGTGGTGGAGGAGCTTCAGCAATATGCTTAAAAGGACTTTAACATTCTTTATTCTACTAATCCTTAGCCAATTAAAATGCCTCAGTATTATTTGTGAACTCACTCAAAAGTGACTGTAAGCCTGATGACTAATTAAAACACTTGGTAGAACGGCTTTCTTCATTTAGAGTGGAGTTATGTAATTAAATGGATCACTCTATTGGTGGGATTCTAACAACTGGAAAGACATTTTATTCCTTTTCCGTTAGTTCGGGATGTAATGTTAAAGGAGGCGACGACTATTCTATGATTGGATAGGTTTTGTATTCATTATACAATTTTGAATCTATTATTAATTTTTTATGGCCGAGCCTATAAACCGCATAAACCATTGTATACAATTCATGGGAGGATACGTCTTGTTGGGTGCTTTAATGCTGTATCTTATAGGAAGGTATACTCGTGAAAGGAAGGCTACGGCAAATTTTGTGGCCACAGGAATACCTCACCTTTCTTAATGATTGTTTAAATAGCCTATTATTAGTAATAATATCAGGTGGCCAAAGAAAATTCAGAATAAGAAAGTAAATCGTGCATAATAATTTAACTAATTTTCCAAATCGCTCTCCTCTTGGAATGTACTACAACCGATCCTCATCTCCTTATTTCGAGTCAGTCACTTCTCCACCATCATAGAATGGTGTATCCACATAGTTCACACATTTTACTTCCACAATATAAAGTCTTCATCGGAGACCCTGTGCTTGTGATCAACAACCATACTTTCCTAAGTTTTTTTTCAAGCTGAGTGGCAAGTGATAAACATTTTTTTTCTTCCATTGGTTACATATTATTATTAACCTCAGGCTTACCATTTTAAGCCCAGCACAAACAGTCATAACTAGGTCGGAAGTTGTTCTATTTAGGATAAAAAATAGGACATTGTCCTATTTCAAAGATAAAATTGTCTTAATATAGGACAATTATTTTGATTGATTTTTAATTTTGTTAGTATTATTTCATTTTTATTTATTTATTAACCCCGGGATCACCAAAAGAAAGACAAAAGTAATGTCAACTAGTTAGGTGATCCGAGTTCCCGCAACAAAACGTGCCATTCGAAGCCTGTGTGTCTCCATTGTTCCCACTGTCGAACGGAAATGCCTTCTTTGATCCTTGAAAAGGAAGCCGACTGGGGACTGAAATTTCTTAGCCAACCGAATTTCTTTTGCGTGGAAGTGAGAGGCTTAGTGGGTGTCCATCTTCATCGCAGATGGGGAGAAATCTGGAACCACATCTACGAGTTGTAGATTTTCTCAGCAGGTGAGCTAGTTCCACATTGTGGTCCCAGCATAAGTATTGTTTTCCTTTGCAGCAAGTTTAGTTTTTTGATAGTGCCCTCTGATAACGCGAATCTCCACGCAGCAGAGGCATATTCCACGGCCGGCGTAATTGTCTGGCGGAATATGGTTCCGATTGCTTTATTCATATTCGCCGGGGTTTTCTGGATGAGGGCCCGTGTGATATTTAATTTTTATAGACATTTGGTAAAGACAAGTTTGGCATGGTAGGTAAAATTAAGCAGCCTATCGTATGTCACTCTCAGGATTTAGGGTTTATTGTGACAGGTATTCGAGTATGTCCGATGAAAATTTCTGGTTAATCTTTATACCGTCTGTCTGAAGTGAATAGAGTGCATGTTGATTTTGGAGCCAATACCGAGAGACGGTTAGCTATCAACCAATCGTGGATATAATCCACTTTCTTCTGTGCGAGTGAGACTGCTTCTTGTTGCAATGATGATATCGTCAGCATAAGAAAGCAGTAAAACGTTCTTGTCAATGTCTGCTGGCAAGTCGTGGAGGAAAAGGTTGAATAGAGTGGGGGACAAAGGCGAACCTTGGGGCACTCCGTTTGGTAGTAAACGTGATCGTGATCTGAGGTGGCCACAGATAACCCTCCCATGTCTTCCAAATAAAAAATTGGTTAACCATAGCTTCAAGTTAGGGGAAGTTTTGAATCAAAGATTTTTCCAATTAAATTATCCTCGGTACCTAGTCAAACGCCTTGCTGATGTCAATCGAGACCATTGTTGTTCGCATGTGTTTTGGGTAGTGTTGAAATCATCCGCAATGAACTGCGAAAGCGTTAACAAGAAAGTCGTGATTGATCTTCGAGAACGGAATCCGTGGTCAGTTTTCCAATGAACGTTGATTTGCTTAATTGGTCATTGAGTGATTTCGAAAGAATCGTCGGTGGACTAATATCTGCATTCAAGAACTCGTAAGAACCAGATTGGAAGAACTCTAACAAAAATAGTCTCGATAGTTCTTAGTTAATAAATTTAGATTAAATTCGTTGGATTAGTTTAGTGAATAAATTCCGCATTCTCTGATTATTACAGGTTGTAAAGATCTCTGATTTTCCAATTCAAGGTTTTCAATTGTTGCCAACAAAGTCGACCCCTCAATTAATCGACTTAAATAAAGAATCACCCCCACCCAAAGGCCACAAATTTCTTGTCTAACCAATCACAACTTTGTAAGGTAACGTAAAACTGTGACCCATTGCTGTGCCTACCTTTATTACACATTCCTAATATCCCCCGTCTGTCATGCTTTACTGTAAAGTTCTCGTCTTCAAAAGTCGGTCCATAAACTGACTCTCCTCCGTCCCCTCTTTGAAACCAAAAATCTTAAAGTTTATAATTTATTCCTGCCTCCTCCTTGGATCCAACCACATTTTACGACTCTGTGAATCAATGTGTCCTTGTAAGTGATCTCAAAGTCGTTTTCTGATAGTCTTTCGCCCCCAACACAAATCCGTTTGAAATTCTCGCAGGTTTTTGTGACTTTGTCAACAAATAACTATCCATTATGAATTATTAACCTCAAAAACAAATCTCCCCCCATAATCCCCGTCAATTTCCACGTCAAAGTAAACAAAGTCGTTCTAGATAGACACTGAACAACAAACCTGGGTTTTTTCTATCATTTTTTTGTAATCACTGCGTGCCAAGGCCTGATAAATCTCCCTGTTTCGAAAATCCACGTAATCAAAGTTTTCATTTACAAAGACTTCAAAGTCTTGTTCATTCCCAATGTAATTTCCATCGTTGGAACACATTGCATATCCTTCGAACCCCCAAACTTCTCCACCTCGTTTCTCACTATTAATTAAAGTAAAACAAGTTTAGTCTTCTGGACAAACTCATTCCACTGAAATTCAAAATATTCTTTTATTTTTATTTGAACGTTGAAGTTTCTGTTCAAGTCCTACAAGTTGAGAATCATTCAACCTTAGAGACATATTTAACTTTAGAGAATTCCTCAGAATTGACTAATCCGTGAATTTCAAGGCTAAAATTAGAGGTTACCATGGAAATAACTATTTTTTATAATTCTGTCATTAATATTGCCATGGGGCGATAATACAATTTTAAGCAACAAATAACTAGTTTGTTTGATCTCTTGAATATTGAACCTCCTGGTATTCTTTCATTCAAACAACTTATTATTTGTGTTAAAATTAAACAAATAATATTTTACACGATTAACTACACAACTCCTTGTTGGTCTGCTTCCCTGACAAACTGCAAAATATCCAAAACATCGGATGTCTTAACTCATTCCCTATTAATCATCTTCATTAGGAATCAAAAATCTTTCCCATTGCAGAACATTGCAGTTCCCCCAAGCCTAGAGCCAAGTCACTCTCTATGCAAATCCCTAAACAAAATAAAAATTATTACCGTGACCTGTCCCTTATGATCCTTAAAAATCATCCCTCCCAGCCTCAATGACCGGTGTCGTTTGAAATACACGATTTTGTTTCTACAAGAGTCCAATCGACCAATAAAAATCCTTTTTTCTGTGGGACACCCGAGTAAACCTGTGTCGTCTACGGTGTGAAGACCATTCATTTCTACCGATCTACGTACGTAAATTTGATGATGCGAAAGATCTCCTCTGATTTTTTTCATCAACCTCTCCGAGTTGATAGAAAATCATAGAAATGAAACAGGTACTTACTGGAGTCACCGAGAAAAGACATAGAAAAAGTAAACTATTAAGTGATCTTAGTCATTGCAATCTGTGATCCCCCATCATACCCATTTTAGATAGAAAACGTCTCTTCTAGAGCTTGCAAGGACATCAATCAGGTAAAAAAATTCCGAGTCAATAAATTTTCTTTCGAATGGGATAATGTAAAGCGAAAAACGAAAAAAATCGGTCTACATTGTGCACACGAAGGGTCTGTCGATATTACATGTTTATTTTTACAAGTCTCGTCTCTAAAAGTGGGAATCTCATGCGGATGAGGAATACTCCACAGTCGATAGTTTGTCGATAAATTCTTGTTTGTCCAAATGAAAAAGACTGCTATTGTCCTTATGTCAGATACACGACCGGATACCACCCACTGGTGTCCAATTCAAGTTGGAGAGAGCAGAACAGTAATTATGAGATAATTATAAATAGGTAGTGAAAATTGTATATTGTTGGACAACCATGAATTAACTAGTAAAATTGGAAGATATTAAAAGTTAATAAACTATAGAGTAATTAAAACATTCCGCACTTCTAAAAGGCTTTAAGAAATGTCTCAAAACGGCAAATACGAGTTTGATACTGAAAGTCACTCCTCCAAGTAAGAGAATGCAAAGTCCAATCTTTGTATCAATTGGAATGTTCAAAAAAACATTTGGCCGAAATAAGATTATTGCACCCCCGATAACCATGGCTGAAATGTAGTGGAAAATGACGTATCTAGTATATTTTTCTGATAAAAAGAGATCCGTAAGAAAAGAGACAAATACCCAGGCCATATAAAGACTCCCACATATGATCCCCGAAAGATCTTTGTTGACTGGGCCAAATATTCCCCATTCTGTATAGGCCATAGAAACCGACAAGTTCAATAAACCGAGATAAGTGAGCCAGGAAGTAGCCAGAGAAAGGCCATTGAGACCGAGGATCCTCAGAAACCACACATCTTTGGCTTTAGCACTCTCAAAGAGAACACTTTGACAGAAAAAAATGTGGTAAGCGAATACATAATATGTGACATTAGCAAAGACAGCGGTCACTAGAATTACCAAAGCACTCAGTTGAAAATACAGTCTGTTCCCAGAGAAACAGATAACCGACAAAGGCAAACGATGAAAAAATGATGTAAAAGTACATAATTGGGTGGATAATTCCTCCACGTGGATTCTTATACAAGTAAATTTTGTCTTGACTGCAGTCATCTGAGGATTTATCGACATATTCAATTCTTCTGGTTGTCGTTAAGAGAGCATATGCATTAAAGAGTATGAGCCAGAGAATGATAACACTCCAGTGATTGTTATTCCACCAAATTGAAGTAATCGGGGTGATGTGCTGGAATTGAATTTTTGCAGTTAAATTTGTGAATAAACCTAATAATGACTTTATTACAACAACCATAATTGAACTTTTTGGGGTCACTCAGCATAAAAATGACCCCAGAACCTAAGACAGAGAGGATTGAGAATATCAATAGGAAAATAGTTACTTTTCCGTTCATCGTTGCTATTATATAATTTTAGTTGTTTTTATAGTCCTGAATTTGATAGTTATTAATCTGATACTATTTTGTTTCCAATCATCTAGGAATTACCTACTTTCAACGTAGCTATCTGCTCTTCAACCACATCTCTAGTGAGACAACTTTCCCTTGCTCTTCCATTTCTTTTCAGGTCTCATTCTGAAACAAACTTTATAGCCACTCTCCAACAATGATATGAGTTATCTCGAAAAAACTGTGTCTCAACCATGTTACCTGTTGACTTCTTTCTCGGTGTATGATAAAATTAAAACCCGGGGGCACATTTAGTGTATGTCATTCTAATGTGGGACTAGGCTGGGTGAGAAAGGCAGACTATCTTTTCTGATGTCATTGTCCTGTAAGGTTACAGAATATAAGACAATATCTGATAAAGTAATTGAATCAGCAAGAAATTTAATAATAATTTGATATAATCATATTCTATTGATATATCTTCTGGAAACTTAATTCTAAAAATAATACTTAGTCTATATTTTTATAAAACTGCAAGATCGTCCAGTGTAATAAGTTTCCGAACCAAAATCTGGAGGATCCGGATTCGAATCCCGCTGCTGTCCATTCAGTTGAAGGTTTCACGCATCACGATATTTTGGGGTTGACGAGTGACGGCCGTCATCAGTGTTTCATCACTGCGGAAGTGGATTATCTTATGGGTCACAATCTAAAAGATCGAGAAAAGACTTTCAATGTCTTGGCCTTTGATTAATTACTGTTCTTGAAAATTTAAAGCCAATTTATAAGGAAAAAAGTGTGCAAATTGTCATATAGCAGCCGTCCCGTTTCAACCTCTGGCCTTCTCATAGCAGAACAGGTTCCAGAGGCACTTCTTGAGTAGGTTAAGGGGTAAACGTGTCGGTGCACGTGATGTCCCAGACAAGAGGTTTCCCGGCTTCAAAGGGGAAGATTGAATCGCATCTGTCGTTTTTGTCACGCCTGCAAAGACCGACTGGTTCGAGCATGGAGAAATGTCGGCAGCGCCTGAAGCTCGTCTAACGACTTTGTCCGAGGTCTTCTTAAAGTAAAGTTTAATTTCTGCCTAAGGAGAGGTTTAAGTTATGGTAACATTACCTACTCCTCATCAGAAGGGCTGTAAAAACTAGACTTTTGGTCCTAATGGATTTCGGACAATTTTAAGTTTAGGTAATAAGAAATTTGTAAAGGAACATTGAGGGAAGATGAAGACCTTGATGGGTTGAGAAATTCTGATTTCAAAAGAGAATGTATAAGTGATTAATGAGCAGGATCATCAAGCACAAGAGTTTGATCTAATCAGGATAAAATTATACCTTTGAATTAAATTTGAGAAAATAGAACCCTAAACAATTAAAAATTGTCAAACACCAAAACTTTGATAAGCCGTAAATAGGGAATAGAGGAACAATCTAAAGAATGTATTAATCAACGTGGTCAATCTCTGTTAACTTCAACAAATCACTTTTTATCGATGATCTGAAAATATCTTTGGGAAATAATGTGAGGATTGACAGAGATTTTCTGAAAATTTACACTAATTTGGAGTAAAATACAGATGGATACGCAGGCTACCGCTATCTCAGAGTCTTTTGAAGATAAATAGGAGAATGTAATGAAGAAATTTTGAAGACTGAGAGGATTATGGATTTGAATAAAAAGTTTATATCCTCTACTACATTCGACTAATTGTTATCCAATTTGAATATATCGATTAGGAAATTAACTGGACTACATCGGAGTATAAAATGCATCTGAAACCAAGGTTATATATTAATTTATTTAGGGAGAAGATATATTTTGCATAAAAGTGAATATGCTGTTTCAATCACGAGCAGGAGTCACCTCCAATCGACCAATAAATTAACCAAACTAAAACTGTAATTATAATTTTTTTATTTTTACCGACTGAAAAAGAAAGCTGAACATTTTATTATAATTGACGGAAAGTTTATCTGAAAGTTGTTGACGGACACCACAAGCTAGTGATAGCATCAACAAGCACAGAAGAAATGCTCAATAAAATTACCAGACATTGTGGACATAATGAATTAAACATTGGAGATATTGTATTTCAATTTATAATTACTCAAAAAGTTCGTATTCAAAAAGATTACCTGACTAATCCTTCTCTGCGTCTACAAAAGTTTGAATATCCTTACAAAGATCCTGTCACCGTCGTATCAAAAATTATCATCAATTTTGTCAACGTTCAAAAATAGTGAATTACCAAAGTTCATTCTAAACAGCTTAAAATAGTTAACTATTATTAGTTTATATTTTCTATTAAAAATTAATTTTATTTTTTGACAGTGATTGAAGTTTCACCTTTGGCTCTCGACAAATTATTATCAGATTTGGAAGATCTTATAGTTAATAGAATCCAGTCTCCCTTAAAAGCAAAGAAAACATCACAATCGACTTAAATATAAATACATTTAAAAGAAACAAATTCAAATAAAAGTTCTGAAGTTAGTAGGTTCCACTGATTGGGTAATAGAAATAATAGTATATGTTTTCTTCAAGACGGAAACTTGTTCTCTGTGGATTCGATTTACAATTATTTCAAAAAACTAAAAATTCTTGAACCATAAACGCAAAGACAGATGCTTAAATTTGCACTTGTGGAGAATGTATGAATCAAAAGTTAACAAAATTATAGATGTGCTCTGTCATCTCGAAATTGAAATTCGAGTAGCCACCACATTGATAACAGAGACTCACCTTCAATATAACAATCCTATTTTTGTATAGGACAAACTAAAAGACTGAGAATCATTCAAGATTGAATCACATTTATTTATCTAACACCCAAGACCACGGTAAAACCAAAACTAACTATCACGTGATCCCGATGCGCTCCGCCAAAATCCTCATTCTTTCCCGGTGCTCCTCCCTCGTACCCACACAAGCTCGTACAGGGCGGCTGACTGTATTTGCAGGGCCACCTTACCGCATGCCGGAGTTTTGTTTAATGAGGGTCTCCAGAGTAGTCGGTCCGGTTCTATGTCTCCTACAAGACCACCGCTCCGTCATTCTGAAAGCTTTCTTTTGAACGTCCTCAATTTTCTTAGTGTTCGTCCATGATAATGAAGGTCCCCACGAAGCACACGCGTACGAGAAGCATGGTTCAATGTATTGTTTGTAAATGTTCATCAAGACTGGGTGGGTACCTGTCTTCCATTTCCAGATAAACATTTTAATACATTGATCCTCTTCTCGCACTTCAGAACAATGTTTTCCACGTGTGGTGACAAACATAGGTGTGTATCCAGTGTCACGCCCAGGATTTTTTGACATTTACTGAAAGGGATTTCAACGTTGTCCAATTTTAACTTGACAGTTATCTTCCCTAACTTTTTGTCCGAAGTAAACATAGACGTGACCGACTTTCTGGAATTTATCGTGAGTCAGTTCTTCATTACCAGGCGTTGAGTCGGTCCAGGTTAATTTGTAATCTTTCTGTAGCATTTTGGATATCCCGATCACGCGAGGCCAAAACTGTGTCGTCCGCATATGTGAGTAGAACATCGTTATTGGATTCCGGTGTCGGGAAGTCGGTCAGGTATAAATTAAATAAGGTGGGGGATAAAGGAGATCTTTAGGGGACACCGTTTGGGAAAAGAAGCGAGACTGATTTCAGTCTCCGAGGCATACACGTCCCTTCGTCCACTTAAGAATTTTGTTATCCAAAGTTTAAGCTTCCCCTGGATCTCGGACTGGAAAATTTTCTTCGTTGATAATATTTTTCTCGAAATAGAATCAAAGGCCTTGTTAATATCAATGGAACATAAGACTGTCTTCAAATGCCTTAGTTTGTTTGAAAAATCATCTCTAATTAAATTGGTTAATTTCTGTAGGTACGTTGATGTAGAACAATAGTTCTTGAATCCGTGCTGAAAATCTTTTTCTGGTAAGAAAGCCTTGATTCTTCCAAGCCCAAGACTTTCCAGGATTTTCGATATGGAACATAACAATGACACAGGTCTCAATGATGCTGGATCTTCCTTGGTTTCACAGTTTTCAGTATAGGTCGGATGTTGGCTTGCTTCCATAACAACGGTATTACATTACAATTAATGGAATAGTTATACACCGAAGATAGAAAACCGACTCCAATATTTCCAAGGTACTTCAATAACATTACTGGAATGTTGTCGGGACCGGCAGAGTACGTTGTTCTTGTAAAATGCAGCGCATTCTTCACGTCCTTATCCAAGAAGTAAACTGGGTTAGAATCCTTCTTCAGTTTTCTCCATCAAGAGAGAAGCAATTCCGAATTCCTGTGTTCCTTGTACTAAATTTTTGTGTAGAATTTTATCAAATTGTTAGCGTCTCGTTGAGTATAGTCATCCTCGGGGAAGTTTCTTCTCCCTTTGCAACATTTCGGATGGCTTTCCACACTTCTCCGGTACTACGGTTGCGATTTACCTTTGTAAGAATCCGATTCCACTTCAATTTCTGGGCCTTGAACTCTCTGGCCTTTATTTCGTTGTTTAGAGCTCTGATCCGGAGTTTCGTTTTTAATGTGATCCATTAGATTTTTTGAGGTGATTTCTTTCTTTGATCAATGCCGACTTCCCTCGACCATTAGAGGAATTTAGACGATGCTTGGGAATAGCCAATGATCTTGCTTCTAGGATTGTGCAAGTAAAGTATTTGATCGCTTTTTCTAGCGATTTGAAGCTGACCAAGTAACAATTCTTCAGTCTATCATCAGAGATTGCGCGATACAATTCCCAATTAGCAGCTTTGTAGTTATAACTAGCAGGTGTTCTCCTCACTCTGACTTCTCTCATGACCTTCATCACAATTGGATTATGGTCGCTTCTTGTTTCGTAGAAGACTGACCAATCAATTTTTGATGAAAGCGACGATGAGCAGAGTGTTACATCCGGTGAGGTAGGCCGATCCGTCTCTCTGAGTGGGTCTTTGTATTTTTCGCTGGATCGTTCAGTATCGTTAGGGAGTCCGATTTCAATAACAATAGCTTCCCTCTCGTGTCGGCCTGTTGGGTTGACAACCATAATGGGTGCTTTGCGTTTAAATCTCCACATATGATGATCTTATCGTAGATAGCCAATCTTGATAGGTTTGGAATAACATAGTCCTTTGGGCAGGAGCCGGGAAGAGGCAAGTAGATATTCACGAGGCACATACTTCCTTTCGTTGTCCCAAGCGAGATTCCAATTGCCTCAGTAACCTCGTCATTTCCAACAAGTTTCTTCACTTCCTAAGTAGTATCTCTGCATTTCAGGTTCTTTTTGAATAGAGTAAGTAGTCCACCCCTCTTCTTTTTACGGTCCATCCAGATTGCCTCGTATCCAGGGAATGAAGGAGTGGAATCATGCATGAGGAGTTTAGTTTCTTGAATCATGATGTGCCAGGATTGACCGGAGTTCCCTGACCTTTCCTTTAATTCCGTTGATGTTTATTTGGAGAGCAGTAAATTTCTTATCTCCACAGTGGGCTGAGGGTTTTCGCTGGGAATGTTTGGACTTTCTTGAAACACATCGCCGGGTGTCAATAATGACCCCGGGGGGGGGGGGGGGAAGGGTCTAATGGTCCTTTTCGGCATATTAACATTGCATGGACTAATTGAGAAATCGCATATACGAGAGACAAAACTACTTTATTGGGCTTCGGTCAAAGTCATCCCGATTGTTTTAACAAGGGATGTTGTAATCTATAAGTTTTATAAAATTATATGGAGGTGTTATTGTTGGTAAAGCATACATCCAATAATTGTGGAAACTAAGAACAAGTTTGTCGAGCATAGACATTGAGTCTAACTATACAAAAAGAATTCTCATCTGTTTCTAATCGGTTGTTGGAGCTTATGAATCAGTGTGAGAACGAAGGAGAGAATGGAGGAGGTGAAATCGATAGCTTCTTCTAAAAGGATAAGGGTCCATGAGTATTTAGATTTGAAAGAATTTATTCCAAAAGATTAAAGGCCAGATATGGATAACAATGTGCCCGGACACCTCCACGAAGCGCCTTCAAGTTGGTTCGATGTTGCTCCTTTGGGTGGGCAGACATAGATTGTTATAAAGAGTAAATAATAATTTATTCTTAGATTTGAATTAACAATATTTTATCCATAAAAATTATAACTAAGCAATATGTCGACGATGCTAAAGAATACACTAAAGTACACAGTTCCTGATTGGTTCACGAGGAATTATACTGTCTCTACAAATACAGACCGACAGTGTGAAGCTGCTTGCAATGTTAGACAACAGTGCATTAGTGCTCAAAACGACACTCAAATTGACACAAAGTGGGATCAGTTCAACAGCACAAGTCAACTCACAAATAGAATTGAGGGAATTCTAAAGTGGAAACACAAACTAGCATACACTCAGGACAATCTAGAAACTGAAATTGAACAGCTTCAGGAGGCTAAAACCTTGCAGAGGCCAGTCTAACAGCCATGAATAAACCAAACACGGTGAATGTTGGTTGTGCAACAGTGAGGGATGCAAGGATGAACTCTGATCTGGTCAACGACCTGCCAACCATGCATCTTCAAAAAGTTCGATTTAAAACTAATTTAAAGGAAAATCGTCTTATAGAAATTTGTCGTTCAAAATTACAGCAAAAAATTGATGATGCGTTCCAACTTGAGGCACTTTTGAAGGAGTCAAGGCAGCAGTTATTGTCTGATATTGTCGACAAAGACAATGCCATTAACATTGACACGAATCAACGTAATCTTAGGGAAACGTCTCAAAACATTTACTTAAAGTCAAATTCTAAAAGTGTCCCCTCCAAGTGATCACATTAATTACCTTTCAGGAGTGTGACCCCTCATGATTGGGATGATTACAGCACGTTTAATAAATCCAAGGCGGAATCGTTAATTGAACTTTCAAAGACACTAAGACAAGATATTATTCACACTATAAACCAAACTTCTAATGATTTGGAATATCAGCAGAATCAGACTGATCTGGCTCTAAGAAACAGAGTGCATGAGTATAAACAAGCAACAGATCAGCTTGAATGGCAAAAGAAGAGGGTTTATTAGATTTATGAATTTAAAGTTGGAGGATGAAATCCGTATTATGGAAGATCAGGTTAATAGTTTAGAAAAATCAATTGCTGATAAATATCCGTTTTTGAAATTAGCTGAAACTCGTTTAAATAACAGGACAAAGCGTCAGCACGTCGAACTATGTAGAGACAGTCCTCAATATGCCCTAATCCACGAAGTGAAGCAGTTAGAAGGAACCATCGATTATCTTACTGATGCCTACAATCAGTCAAAGTACCCGTCTTTCTATTAATAGACACACACTGAATTGTTTGCAGGAACAACTCTACCAGACAAACCAAGAGCTCGAATGTAAAGCCAACAGTTTAGAATTGGACCGTAAATGTATAAAACTGAGGACCCCAGAATAATTTAGTGATCCCTAATACTACTCATTAATAATCATAATTGTTAACAAAGAATATTTTAGTCTCAAATATTATAGCATTTTAGAAGCTTCCCACGAATAGACTCACTAGAGAAACCAATTAAATATGTTTCATACATTTTAAAGTTTTGTGGATATCATTAGAACAAAACTTGAACATATAACACAAGTGCCACACTAAAAAAATATTTTGTCTACTAGACTCTTCCAAATTTCTCTATTGCGTGCTCTTCAGCACATTGTTTCCTCTTTTAGTCGCTGTTTAACCGGCTTCAGATCTTTGTTTAGTAATGACTAGGGCTATTTAAAAGATATAAAATTTTTTGATCATACTTTAATCTATATTTTTAACCACAATCAATAGAACGTGTTTGATTTACTGTCATATCCTATTTTGTTCCCTATGCAATAAAATAAGCGATTCATCAAAGAAATTTAAAAGTACTACAACAAAGGATATTTTTAGAAGATATCTTTTCAGAGATATCAGGTGTCTTCCTGATGTTGTTACCACAAGCTATCTTAGATAATTTTTAGTCGTTGCTGAAAATACTACAGTTCAACCCCTGCCCCAATAGAAAACACCTCAAATACGGAAAGTAAAATAATGTATCCTTTTTTCAATACTATTTTTAATTTTTTAAATTAAATAGCATATTAAAAATAAAAAAAGCAATTTTATTTATTGTGACCAGTTGACAACGACTCCAGGTTGAGAACGATCCGCAAAATCGATTTAACCGTTAAAGCCGTTTAACCGTATGACCGAAAGTAACGGTTACCGGTTGAGACGGTTAAATACGACCCATTAAGAATCGGAACTTAATAAACCATTATATTACTGCCGCTCGGACAGTATGACAAGCGAGGCGGTTGAATTAGAAAAATTAACGATTTATTAACAAAAGAGTTAAGGAGTTTTCTGGAGGGTATTACATCTGAGTTCTACCATAAGGCTTGAACTCCACACCTGGACCCTTCCTCCTTTTTATATTAATTTTTTTCAGGACGTTTCTCCCAGCTTTATATACGTGTCTTGGATCTTTGATCTCCTCCTGAAATCATTGATCCGATCCTCCACAATCCTGGTAATCGATTCTAAGAGCTGTTTTCGTTTTTGCTTAGACAGTCTTTCAGTTTCTTGTTTAAGGAGAGCTCAATTGCAGCTCTCCTAGTATTCTCTAGGAGGGATAAGATCTCCTTCTTCGGAGAAAAGAACCACTCCTCGCACCCATAAAGTAGGATAGGAAGAATAACTCCCTTGAAGATAAACAGGTAACTGTCGCGGCTGACGTGTAACTTTCATGTACATAAGAGCGACTAAAAGGCTCTCTTTCCCTTTATTTCGTCCATGTAATCTCCTGCGTGTTCATAGTCGACCTAGGTAGCGCAGACTGTGTACATTGTTTACTCCCAGTGTGTATTCTTGTTTCAGGTGTTTCAAGACAAATAATAAGTGATATAAACATAATGTAATTTAAATCAATATGGTTTTTAATAATATATATTTTAAAGACAATATTTTTCCATAAGCATTTCTAACGATGATAAAGATATAAACCCTAATGATGTAAATTTCCCTAATATGATCGAATTCTAAAAATACTTTATTAAAAGTCTTTAGTAAAAAGTAAATTGATTGTCGTCATGTGTACGGACGTTCCTACACTTTGCTACATACTCCTCGTAAAACAAATATGAACTATGATGTTGATGCATACTCCAGATAAATTATATTTATTAAATGTTGTATACTAATATTGACTAATAAAAAATTAATCATTTTAAAATATTAACAACAAATTATTTTTAATCGAAAAATCATTTTAATCGAAAAAAAACATGTGTGTAAAGTGTTATAAAAAATGCTTGAAATTGTAAATTTGAGCATTATGTAACGCGTAGCCTGTAACATATTGTCATCTCAGTAGGAAATATTTCTCTAACGTAATATATATTGATATTTATATGCTCATTCAGAGCACCTCTACGAGTTTTTATATTTGTGTCACTGCATACCCTTTTAACAACCCTGTCACCAATTTTGAAAACCGTTAAATCGTTTTTCCACAACCTCTTTCTTAATATCTTTTCCTCCGCAAGATTGGAAAACTCGACAACCTTAAATTAAATTTATTGAACCTTTCTCCTTTTAACTTCATTTTCCGTCCAAAAAAGTAACTAACTGACCTGATTCTTCTCCTCTTCATCATCGCCTGTATCGAGTTGATGGAATAATAAATTAATTTCTTCCTCCGTGTAATGAATATTAGACGATTCGTCGGCATTATCACCGAACATAAGCTTGAACGGTGAATATGCCGTAGTCGAATGGACCACCGAGTTGTACGAACTCGTCATCTTATCCATTATCGTAATCCACTTATGTTTGAAGGACAATTTGAAGAGATTATATATTTTAATGTTTTGTTTAGTCGTTCAACTTGACCCTGTACCCAGGGGCATCTTGCACGACCACAGACATGTTTTATCTGTTTGTACATACATAATTCCTTCATTTTTTCGTTGACAAATTCTTTTCCACTGTCAGTGTGTAGAATTGTCGATTTTCCAAACATTATTACGATTTTTTAATCGGACCAAATACCTCGTAAGCCGATTTGGTTATTAAAGGTGTCGTCCAAGAAAACTTGGAAAATGAATCCAGTCCAACCAAAAGCCATGCATAATTCTCATTCTCGTCAGCATAATGACACAAATCAATTAGATCAAAAATATATCTAATATTAGACTGAAATGTTACCTTTCTCTGACTGAATACGCTCTGATAAGTGTTATCGATGGTCTGGTATTCATAAGCTGTCTTGCTTGACATTGGGACAGGATTTAATCACTGACATGACTTCATTTCTGCACGATCCATAAACAAGACTTTTCAGAAGAAAGAGCAGTCTATCTCGACCAGGATGTCCACTTTTAAGATGTATATTTTCAATAAAAATTTTCTCTTGCTCTACTTCTATAGCAAATGTGTGCAATAGAATCCCGGATGTTTTAAAGTATAAAATGTCTGACTTCGAATCAGACAATCGAAACAATGACGCCGTCCTTCTAAAATTCGACATATTCATTCCATCAGGTATAACACCATCTTTGAGAAAACCAATAATTTTATTCTTTCTCTCAAGCGTCAAAACAAATAACTCCATAACAAAAAACTTATACGTGCTCTGAATTTTCTTTAAATTAAATTAATTCCAAAGATCACTGTTAATCCGAAAAAAACTAAACTAAGTGATTCTGACAATTGGATCAAGCTCTCATCTTTGCTTGGTGTTGATTCCTTGAGCCTACACTAGTTTGTTGCGGGCGAGAACTTTTTTTGGGGTGCTAGGACTTTTTGTCGACAGACGTTTAGCCGACAATTCAATTAAGCATCAATAAATACACTATGTATTTTAATAACGGTAAAAAATGGAATTTTCACAAACCACTCGTGGAAAGAGAAAACTTTTGCATGATGGCTATGCGTACATTATGGATAGACAGAGAGACAATGTCATATATTGGAGATGTGAGCTGAAAGGAAAATGCAAAGGCAGAGTAAGAACTGTTAACGAAGAACTTAATGGAACTATGACACCACACGAACATCCACCAAATACAGGACGTTTACATGAAAACCGTCAATACGATAAAGAAGAGAGCGAGAGATTGTGAAGAAACAACATCCACAGTTATCCAAAATTGTTTAAGCACATACCCTATTGATGCTGCTTGTGCGCTACCCAAAAAAGAAACCCTTGCACGTACTGTTCGACGACAGCGTACAGATCAAATACAAGACGGTAATGTTCTAACGATGAACTTAAAAGTACTTCAGAAAGATGATTTTGTGCTACACGATAGTCTAGTGATGGATTGCTTATACAGTAAAGTTTCTCTAATTGGCCAACATATTTTTATTTATTTATTTTAATAACCCCTTTTGGTTGAGGTGGGTGACGTCTCTACTTGCACTATGTCTTCTTCGTATTGCTTACCAGTTTCTCCCCTCACTCTTGGATCCCTCAACTGCCGAGGCCTCAATCAGTGCTACAAGAAACAACAATTGGCGCGTGATCTGAGTAAATACAACATCTCTGTCTGTTGTTTGCAAGAGACGAAAATAACCGAACAATCTGCAGAACTGTTTCAGAATTTTTACCTTTTGACCCTCACACCAGACTGCAGGCACTATGGGCTCGGATTTGCTGTTCATCGGCACTTGTTTCACTGTGTCTCAAGAGTATGGGCAGTATCTGACCGTGTCGCGGTGTTACAAATCAAATGCGGAAACAAACTCAACTCAGTGATCTCCATCATAAATGTATATGCCCCAACCGGAGCACGTGTATCAACGAATATCGAAGAACTGGATACGTTTTACTCTACTCTCACAAGTGTGTACAACTCACTTTCATCCTCTTACTTTCTTTTTATCGCCGGGGACTGGAACGCCAGGGCCGGAAAAGCAAGACCTGGTGAAACGTGTATTGGATCCCACGGTAGAAACCGCCGTAACATCCCCGGAGAGGCATTAATACAATTTTGCACGGCATTCAACCTACTCATATGCAACACTTGTTTCAAGCACCCGGCAAGACACAGGACCACGTGGGTTGGTACCAGAAAAGGCAAATCTGGAAACACAGTCAATATATACAATCAGATCGACTATATTATCTGCAAGCAACATCAGAAGGCCCTCCTACAGGACTCGAGATCTTACGGTGGACTTGAAACAAGTAGCGATCATAAACTTGTGGTCGCCCGGCTAGTACTTAAAAGAATCCATGGAATACACGGGAAACACAAAGGCCTTACCTCAGTACGTTTCGACACTGAGAGGTTACGCTACGAAGAATCCACCAAATGTCGTTATAGTGCAGTTCTGAGAGATAGCATCAACAGTATTAACCAAAATCAGCCGACAAACAGCTTATGGGATGAAATAGTGGTTGCTATCCAAAACACAGCCTTTAGTGTGCTTGGTCACATCACCAAATCTCGTCACAAACAATGTAATCCGGATATCGGACAACTCTCTGTAACACAGAAAGAGCTCAGACTCCGGATGGAAAACACAAACGCTCCGGAAGATATCAAAGTACTGCGCACCCAGAGAGGGAGAGTCTTAACGAAGATCAAACAAATACAAAGATTCCTTGCCAAAAATGAAGCTGAGGAGAAAATCTCAGACATATTAAAGTACAAGAACGGACCAAGAATGTTCAAAGCAATCCGGCTTCTTAGCAGAGAAAACTGTCCAATTTCGTTAACTGTCCATGACAACCTTGGTCACGACGTTATCGGGACCATTAACAAAGCAAACGTTCTGGCATCCCATTTTGACCTTATGTTCA
Source organism: Dicyema japonicum (assembly GCA_011109175.1). Taxonomy (NCBI): domain Eukaryota; kingdom Metazoa; phylum Dicyemida; class Rhombozoa; family Dicyemidae; genus Dicyema; species Dicyema japonicum. The sequence goes on from RDEW01000016.1 coordinate 613,595, forward strand.
ACAAACAGGACGCGGCTGACCAAGCAATGAAATCTCGGAAGTCTTACAAGTACACTCTAACTAGCCCTATTACCATATCCGAAACTCAACAAGCTATTAAAAAATTAAATACCGGAAGATCTGCCGGACCAGACTTCATTACTGCAGAACTTTTACAATACGGCCCGGAGGAGCTAATTGAAATGATTACTAACATTTTCAACCGGTCTCTCGAGGGTGCAGATGAACTGGAACTGGGAAAAGGGTGGCTAATTCCACTACAAAAACCGGGAAAAAGTAAAGGCCCCCTCACAACTTCAGACCTATTATACTCCTAACCTCCATACGAAAAACATTATCCCTCATTGCTTTAAACCGAATAAAGGAGAGGGTGAACATATTTCTTTCGGACGGCCAAAGTGGATTCCGGACGGGCAGGTCCACGGCTGACGTGGTATGGGGGCACAGGTGGTATTGTGCCCTGTGCCAAAAATACAAAAAATCTATTGAGATACTTGGTATCGACATGTCCCGTGCGTTCGACTCGGTGGACCGTGGAAAACTTATGGAAGTGTTGGAGAGTTTTCTACTGCCTGACGATGTCAAAATAATACACTTACTCATGCGGAACACTCAACTTGCCGTCAAAATTGGTGACTCTACCTCTAACTTTTTTTCGACCTCACGTGGAGTTCCACAGGGGGACTCACTATCCCCGGTCCTCTTTATTGTCTACCTTGAGGCCGCACTAAGAGAGTTCAGACCCCTGGTTGGCAACAATTATAACGAGATAATCTACGCGGACGACCTGGACTTTGTTTCTGAGGATATTCAAGTACTTCAACACATGCTTAACGTTCTTCCACACGTATTCTCGAAATGGTTCTTAACCGTTAACACCGATAAAACAGAGTTCACAACACTTACACGCAATGATCGAAGATCGGACGAGTCTTGGAGAAAGCAAAAGAAGGTGGGTTCGCTTCTCGGGGACTCAGAAGATGTTTCTCGGAGGAAAATCCTCGCAATGTGTGCACTAAAGAAAGTATCGAATATGTGGGGTCATAAGAAGAGGATGGGATTAAACACCAAACTCAGAATATATAAGGCTTTTGTCATCCCCGTCCTGACCTACAATTCAGGCACTTGGGGAATCTCTAAACAAGAGATGGACCGTCTTGACGCTTTCCACAGGACACAATTGAAATCAGTAATCAAGATCAAGTGGCCTAAGAAGATCTCAAACAATGACCTCTACTCGAAGTGCAAATCTGGTATACTATCCGAGGAGATCTTCAGATCAAGATGGAGTCTCTTTGGACATATCTTACGTCTAAATGCTCAAGTACCCGCGAATATCGCCATGGAAAACTACCTAATGCATACGGGAGCCGGTTTCCGTGGAAGACCAAGAGTCACACTCCCAACTATTTTGAATGGAGACCTGTCGGCTGTGGGACTGAAGCTCACTTCCGCAGACGACCTAGATACCTTAAGGGAACTGGCACGAAGTAGAGGGTCCTGGAAAAGGCTGATAGAGAGGATGGCTAGAAATACGGCACAAGGGAGGCTTGATTAATTTTATGACTTCTCGGGAGTGCTTTAAATAAATAATAAAATAACCCCGGAACACCGAGAGAGAAAGACAAAAGAGTCAAACAGTTAGGTGATCCCAGTCCTCGCAATCAATTGTGCCATTCGACGTCTGTGATCTTCCAATCGTCCCCAACTACTTTCCGGAAAGAGCCTTCTCTCGGTCTTGCAGAGGAATCCGATCGGAGGGGAATTTCTTATCCAATCGGTTTTCTCTTGCAATGGAAAGGATTAGGCGAAGAGGATTTCCATCTTCCTCCACAGAGGCGAAAAAATCCGAGCCACGACTACGGATCTTAGCTTCATGAGTAGTGGTCGACTGTTGATCCATTACGTGGGCAAAGCATACTGATTGTTTTCCGGTGTATCGAGTTGATTTTTTGACCATAGACTCCGATAGCGCGAATCTCCATGCAACGGAGGCATACTCAACGGCAGGCGCGGATTATTTGTTGGTTGAAAGTAAGAAACGGAAAAAGTCCAATGTTCCTCGTGGTCCTCCGGACAAGGGCGCGTAAAACGTTAACTTTCTGGAGGCCCCTGGTAATCATGTCTTTTGCGTGGAGTTGAAATTGAGTAATAATAACGGGTAAAAAATTGGCCAACATTGGCTAAGAGTTGTTCAAAAAAGCCAATTTTCTTAAGATTGGCCACACATTATTAAAAAATTATTTACTAATCTTTTTCAATAATTTTATAAAAAAAATCAAAATTTTCAAACTAAAAATTTTACCTAAAAACTGGACGGTTCGTACAGACCAATATCCCTTCTTTGTGTGCCACATCCAAAATCCTTGATTAAACTCATTCTCAATCAGATTAAACCTTATTTCCCGCGCGTATCCTTCCAACATGGTTTTAAGAAGACTCGCTCCAAAACTACTAACCTTACTTGCTTGACGGAATTCATCAAGGAAGTCCTACAATGCAAACCTCGGCATCAAAAGACCATTAATGTTTTTCATTGACATACAGAAGGCTTTTGACTCGATACTGAGGAAACTGCTCACCATGAATTTTTATGGCTCTAACATTACAAACATGAAAATTTGGCTTGAATACTTCATCACGGACCAAAAGGAAAGAGTAATTTCATATTTTCTGTCAACTAAATTTCTGCCGAATGGGGAACCGGCCAATGATCCCCTCTCTACCGATTCTCTTCAACTTCATTGTGAGCGACATGCCTTCCCACAACAGCACGATACTCTATTCCTTGCTTATGCTGACGACTTAATTGGCAACAAGAGACCGATGTATCCACACAGCGGGTACCCGTTTACAAGAATTAGAGGACAACCTGAACTGTTGGCTTATTAGTAACAGTACACACAATTCCTGAAAAGTCGTGTTCCATGATCAAGCACTGGCATTTGTTCCTGTACCTCAGTCATTGAGAGTTTCCGAGCGGCTCCTTCAAACTATGGATTACGAGACTGATGACGTGTTGGGAGATTTTCTGACCTATTTTGAAGACAACATGGATCGGAGCCTTGCAAAGTGGAGAAGAAGACCATTGTTTAGTTTGGGAATGTGGAATGTACACGACCGACAGGCAGAAGGTCTCCCAAGAACTACGAATTCACTTGAAGGATGGCACAGATCTTTTTCACAAAGAGTGTCTATAAAACATCCACCGTTTGTCGGCTTGTTGCAAAAATACGAAAAGAACAGTCAGAGTGGGAGCTCACAGTATAACAAGTGATGACCGGAATAACAATGACAAGTAAAGAAGTAGCAGGATGTGAACAAAAGGATAAACAGTATTATTGAAATATATGATGATTACACTCCAGTAGAATTTTTGACAAAGCTTTCTCATAATTTTTAAGTAAATGTTTTTATCTTAAATTTTATATCTGAATTTTATAACCAGAATTTCCTGTCGGCCAAATGTCTGGACACCCCTCTTTGGCATTGGTGTCCATTTTTGTTTTTTTAGATTAGTGTCTCCATGGGCGTCGGTGATTTGATGTTTTCCCCTGTATATCATCTCTCAGTTAGTTTGAAAGCCCTTTTCTGGGTTGCGGAAATTTTCTGGATGTTCGTGTAAGAGGCCAGTGATCCCCATGAAGTATGTTTTCTTGGAGAACATGGACGTGGAATAAGAAACCTACCCGGGACAATACTTGGCCATTTTGTATGGCAAACAATTTTTTCCTATGTAATACTGCAATTACGTATCCTGCCACATAACTACGTGAATGGGGAAGCGAAGGAACTCAGAAAGAAAGCTGGTCCCAATATATAACCAAATAGACAATGTCATGTGCCGGGCTAACGACAAACACCTTCTAATAAACGCAGGTTCATATGAAGGCTCGACAACTGTCAGCGACCACAAGATGGTTATTGCGACCTTCACCCTGAAAAAAACATGCCATCAAATACAAGAATGCCAAAAAACACGAATTTGAGAAAGTTACGCGACTGAAGGGCTGATTTCCCAACCGGAGACTATTGAGAGATATCAACAATACATTCAGACTCATATGCAGGACGTATTGACGGATATATCGTTAGAAGACTCCTGGAAACGCACAAAGGATACTATCAACGAAGCTGCTGAGGCATGTCTTGGCAAAAGGGAGAATAGTAAAATGCACCTGAAGGCTATTCTTCCAGAAGTTCCTGCTGAGCTTGCGAAAAGTTTAAAAAAATAAATGAGAAAATCAAATGCCACTGACGCTAATATGAGAATAACCTTCAGGGCGAAAGGCAACGTGTCAGAAGAAAAATAAACAGTCTGAACAAGAAACTTTTCCTAGAAGAAATAGCTTCCTGTATAGAAGAGGTAAACAAAGTGAAAGACAACGCACAGGTGTACGTCGCTGCTCGTTTGCTGACTGAGCGGATTTCTTGATGAGTCGAGTCTAAGGATGACCAGAATTCTACTTTCTAACACTGAGCTTCTTGTAGAGTCGGAAAGACCTATTCAAAAAAATTTGAAATAAACACGGGCACTCCACAAGGGGACTCCCTTTCTCCCCTACTATTCACAATTTATTTGGAAGCCGCTATGAGGGAACTTGGACCGTTATACCAAGGACATAAGGAAGAAGTGATCTACGCGGACGATGTAGATCTAATTTCTGAAGACAAAGAGGTCCTGGAACACCTATTAGAAAAAGCACCAGATGTAATAGGCAAATGGTTTCTTGCTGTGAACAGAGAGAGAAAACAGAACTCACAAAGATAAGAAAGATGAGTAACGCCTTAAAAGAGAAGTGGCGACAAGTAAAGGAACTCGGTTCACATATGGGAGATTGAGAACTTCTTACGTAGGAAAACTTTAGCCAATGTTGCGTTTATATAAACTGAAGAATCTATGGCTCAATCAAAGTGGTATCAACACGAAAATGAGAATCCTATTAATTTATTAACTCCGGATACAGCCGAGAAAGAAGTTTAAAGTAAAACAACTAATTAAGTGTATCCAGTTTCCACTTATACAGAGTCCATCCGGAATCACACATAAAAAAAAGACGTCCATACTTGCAGTTGTGGGAACCCCTCCAGTGGAGTTGGGGAGAGAAAATGATTTCTTTTCGTGCCGACCAAGCACTGGGGCCACCTGGACAGGTGGATCATATGACGTCATTCTAATAGGAAGAGAGAGGAAGAAGCAGACAAGCAAACATAAAACTTAAACCAATTAGCCACGCAACACCACATGGTGCCACGGGGAGTAATTTTTGTAGCTGATTATTACAAAGAGAGGATGATTATTACAAATAAAAAGAAGCATTGGTAATATAAACAATCATAGAAATGAATTCAATCCAGCATAGTTATATGGCTGAGAGGGAGGACCAATTGGTTGGGAGTAGTCGAAGAAGTATGTATTGGGAACTATTTGGGAGCAAGACGGATTAAAAGCATGACTAAGAAAATGTTGTTGATATCCCTTGTTAAATCTGTTTAAGATTTGTCGGTTATTTTGGATGGAATCACAACTTATCGAATAATAAGGAATGTGTCCGAAGTAAGTCTCATTTTTTGTAGGGAAAAATAGAGGAAAGTTGGAAAAGAATTCTAAGTATTCAAATCAAATTCTTACTCTCTCTCGTCTGATAGACAGAGGTAGCGTTGGGAATACTTTGGGGAGTGTTATTCTTTATTCGAGGGAGTTCACGACGTCTAGCATTGATAAACCTTACTTTAAGAACTCAGAATACCAGTTTATTTACTTGAAGTATGGTTAGTTTAGTCTCATTCGAAAGTTGACGCTTTTCATCCTCTGATGGATAAGGATTCTAAATCTTTATAATACAAAAATACATCTTTATGAAATACAAGCCACGTCCTAAGTCTTGAAACGACCTCTTTTGGAAACATCCCACGTTTCTTCCCTTGTTTCATGCCCTGATCTCCTGACTTATATCGCATGCAAGTTAAACTTTAAAACAACGGTTTTTTATTTTCCGGTAGTTTTTTATAAGAAATCTCTGTCGAATTGATTTTTTGTCTTCATCTGACCTTCACGTTAAGTTTGACAGGAATAACCACAAAAGGGAGAAAACTGACATTGGCCGACTTTAAATTAACACATAAGACTTGGGGAATATGGTCGCTTCAGATATCTCTAAGAATAGTAAGAGTATCCACATGCACACTAAGAGGTGAAGACACCAGAAAAACACCAATTTTATCACCACCTGTATACGAATAATGATTTGGTTCATTGGATGTCAAAACCTTAAGCCAATAGAGTCGGATAAATGTCTCAATCTTTGTCCATCCTGATTGGTCGAACACACCTAAAAGCAACATGTTTAGAATTAAGATCTCCAACCAAAATAGATTTCGGATAGTCTATAAAAAAACTGGCTGATACTGTCCACACAATTAATAAGAGTCTTCGAATACATCCCCCAATGGTAATCCGTCACAGCAAACGTCAGCAGAGGTAAATTCACAATCAGTGTTTCGTATGACTTGGGGTCTTCGAATGTATAGATGTCGACAATAAAAAAGAGACGTGCCGACAGCAGCTTCTTCCTTCCACCTTATATCCACAGACGAAAAACCCTCTAGGATGAAATTTTCCTCTTCTCTGATTTTAGTATCGTTAACGACGATAATATCAGTCTTCTCGGCGTTCACCAATAATGCCAGTTCATCATGCCTTTTCATAATGCATCTGGCATTTAGCAGCATTATTTTTTACATTTCTTGCTTTCAATAACTTTTCAGGTGGCATAGCCTCTTCAGGACTAGTGCACCACATTCAGTAAATCCACATTTGTCTTCGAACATTCGTGGTGGAGCCTGGAGATGATGAAAGTCATCTCTTTGGAACCATGATCACTCAGGTTCGAGGTTTTTTCCCATTGCGTATTCTTAATTTTATTTTGAAGTATTCTATCAGTCTGTATAGTCTCCTTTGAGTCTTCAGTTTACGTAAAAGTTTCGCAAGTAGAAGCCTCAGATTTCTTCAAACTGATTGGACTGTCTGCTTTACCCATCTGATAGGTTTGATAATATTCTTATTCACAGTTAATTTTTCATGACGGTTAGCTTTGCGGACGCGTAATTCCTGAGTGCGGTCTTTGCCACCGGCCATCTTCCATAACATGCAAAGTGACCAACAGTCTCGCAGTTGATCACTTCCTCTCCGATCTTCATTTGATTGACAACTGCTCATTCCGTGTTCCTCCCACAAATTAGGCATTTCTCCTATTCAATGCATCGAGATGCAACGTGGCCAAATTTCTGGCATCTGAAAATCTGATTGTAGAGTCTTGATACCATTCACAGCGGATTTTCTGGAAACCAACATGTAATCCAGATGAGAGTAGTAGCTCTTGATTTGACGGTCAATTTTACAACTCTAAGGTTGTAACCATCTTTCTTGAAACGATTAAAAGAAAATCCTGGCTGAAGAGTCTCCAACAAGAATACATAAAGATCTTCGTCAGTAACCCATGAGGGGATCCCCTCAGAACCACTTCAGCTGGGCGTAAACTCAGTGTTGAAACTCTGTACCCATCCACACCAAACGGGAAACTTTTTTAAAGATCCGTAGTAAAAGAATTGCGGTCGTTAGTATTGGAGAATTACAGAATGAAAGAGCCGGATTTCCTCAGACTAATTCGAGCTTTACGTGCAATCTCCAAATCGGTCAGAGTGTTAAAACAATAATCTTTCCACCACAGGATTAGTGATCTCAAGATAGACCACTAATGAGTCAGTCATGTCTACTTGCTGGGAAGTTGCATTTAGATATGACTTTTCATCGCTTGGCTTAGGAATAACTTTAGCGTCTCCTCAGTTTTCTTTTCCAAGGAATTTTCAACACTTTGTTCAGACACGACCTTTTTCTTTACAACAATTTCTTTTTGGTGCTTTTCACAACAAAATCACGTTAAGCCACATCTTATTAACAAAAAAGATTTAAATAATTATCCTTTGCAAATAGGATTGCGTATAAGTTTCCACGTAACACAGCAATCCCGATTCTGTGTCTTATCAGAACTGAGTACGTGTTAAGGAAATAAGTCTAAATACCTAAAACAACTATTAATAACCATCAATCTATTCCACGTGTCTGTTAAAAGCATAACTTTGTATAAAAGAGACTAATAGAAGATATGCATTAAAATACTGAGAAGATATACAAAGAATAATCAATAGCATTATTAGTAGCAACATAAATCATTAACATACGTGCAACTACTGACTGGTAATCACACAAGTTTTTTCAATTGGACAGGAGTCGAACGAAACATTGGGTTTCCTATAGTCTGTCCATGTTTGAAAATGAAGAGATTCCATGAAACAAACTCAACCGATTGGCATGTTATAAAAATTAAAATATTAAATTTTATAAAGGAACCTTAAAATAATATTAGTATTTAAAATTAGTAACTAGGAGACGACGATGGGAATAGATTACTATGGGATCCTTGGTTTAAACAACTCTGCAACAAACTTGGATATCAAAAAAGCGTATTAAGATTTTCTTAAATCAGATATCGAAAATTGGCTCCACTTTATCATCCTGAAAAAAATAAAAATGATATTTTGGCAGCAAAACGGTTTTCTCAAGTTTGTGAAAGTTACACTGTCCTATCTGACCGTGAGTTTCCAATAAGTGACATTGTAGCTCGAAAAAAGGCGATTTATGACCATTTTGGAGAAGAAGGACTTAAAACTGGAGTTCCTCTACAAGTTGGTGAGTCTGAAGAGTGGACTGGGGGATATACTTATCACGGAAATGATGTGAAAGTTTTTCATGATTTTTTCGGTGGAGATAACCCATTTGTTGGTAAAAACGATTTAAACATTAAAAGAATTTTTTGACTTGGCAGACGGGGACATGAGAATGGGATTTGGTGGGTTGAGAGGAATCGGATCAAAGACTCAGTCCGGTTCCATAGTAAACGACCTCCCTCTTACTTTGGAAGAGATATTTTATGGTTGCGTCAAGAAAATAAAAATTTCCCGCAGAGTATTTTTTTAGTTTGATCAAGGTCCTGAACGAAGATGGTTATACTTCATCCCTGAGAGAGAAAATCCTCACAATAAATGTGAAGCCTGGGTGGAAGGCTGGTACTTGGATAAAATTTGAGAAAGAAGGGGATCAGACACTCAACTCCATTCCAGGTTAAAGTTAATATAACTGTAAGCTGATATTGTGTTTGTAATATCAGAAATACCCCACGAGAGGTTTTCTCGTTACGGAGATGATCTGATCCTTCGAAAAAACATAAATCTAAGTCAGGCTCTGGCCGGATGCGTGATTGAGGTACAAACCTTGGATGAGCGACTATTTAATGTCCCTATAAACAACATAGTCAAGTAGCTATTTTTTGAATCCAAGGAATAACTACAACAAAATTGTAAAGGGAGAAGGAATGCCGAAAATTGGAAGTTCGGAAAAAGGAGACTTGTTAATCAAATTGGATGTGGATTTCCCTGAAAAACTCTCAAGCAATCAGAAAAAGGCATTGAAAGCTGTTTTAGCTAAATAAATTAAAACAAACTAAAAATATTAACACATTAATTAATGATTCTAAATTTAGAGCTTTTTTATCAATTTTCTCATCTATTAACCACGTGGTTAGTTGGTTGAGGTGATAAAATAACTCTATTATGGGAAATATCTTAATCTACTCAAGTAATTGACTCTGGACACATTAGAACGAGTAAACATCGCTCTGGGTTCGAATCTCGTCCGGCTAAAATTTGGAGGAACTTGTCTGTTTTGTGGATGAACAATGGAATTATTAATTTTCAACGTTTTTAATGGCAATGAATTTAATCAGTCTTATTTGACATAAAGTCAACTGATGGTGGGAGACTTTTACAAAATCCCAGTTATTTGAAGTTTTATGGAAATATTTCATTAACTTTACAAGAATCTGTCTTAATTTTTAGTAGGTCCAAAAATGCTTCCTCCATTGAATAATCCCATTATATAATATAAAAAGAATAATATTTTGCTGCGATAGACCAACTACCCCATCAAGTGATTTTCACTTTAATTATTTTAATGACAAACCTTAAATGGGCAATAATTTCATTTATTTTTTTCTGTAGAAATCTGTTTCACGGAAATCCTAGCTGCTGTTTCATCTATTAATATGCATGTTTCACCTTAAAAAGTGTAACAAGGAAGGGTGCCTCATCATAAAGAGAAAAATATTTCTTCGACAAATGCCTTCGTAACTTTAGTGAACTTATAATTTAAAACAAATGTAAAAACAAAAATAATCTAATATTGAAAAGGGTAATGTTTAAAAAGACAGAGTGGAGTCACCTCAGAATATCGCATATCTTAAGTGGACGTGTATTATCTTCATAAATTAATGAAACTACAACAATTTGTGTAAATAGCACGTGAATATATTTTTCCAAGCGGTTTGTTTATTATGAAAGTGTCATCGCGGAAGAACTTAGTACAAAGATTTAAAAGCTGAATAACTTATAACAAAAGTTATACACAAATAATGAAAAATAAGACAAAACTCAGTAAAATATAGAAAATACAATCAGAAAATTCCATTTGAAAAGTATTGATAGCTATCATACAACCTTGTAGTAATTGAATGCAACGATGAATTGACCATAGTTTCAGTAAATTGTTGAAGTTCTTCCTCAGTCAACTTTATATGAAACCGTTGTTTGACTGCCTGAATAGAACTAGTACTGTGCTTGAAGCAGGGCAGAGATGGATTCCCAACCTGCATTATTTCCATCACAGAAATAATTTTATCCACATACATTCTAGCAGTAAGTAATCCCTGGAAGATTAGACTTTTGAAAAAACGAAACAATGTCAGACTCCAGTCCCCCCATCACTTCAACAAACTCATCGGTCAACTTAAAGGGGGACACTTCAAATCCCAAATTCCTACCAGGGGAAGCTGACATTACAAACGCGTAGTCAATGTGCATCATGTGACCCTCATCGTCTAACAAAATGTTCCCATTGTGACGGTCTTTCACCTGCAGGAGGTAGCATACCACACAGTAGGCAGCACAACTCCGTACAAAGTTCTCACGAGCACACAGGTATCCCTCTGATGATTCCAGTCCAAACTCCTCAAAAAAGTACTGCTGTAAACGAGGAAACCCCCGTTTCTTTATTTGATGGAGACTCATAGTATATGGGATATATTCAATAAGGCCTCTTTGAGGACCAGTCACGAATACCCTCACAGGCCTCACCCAAAGGTTAACATTTTCTGCCTGCCAACTCTGAGCCAACAACTCTATGACCTACTAATAATGAGTAAAGAAACCTGCGAAATCAGCACCTCCTGCCTCAAATCATCCCCCTGTTTAACAATGATAGGCCACAGTCTCCAGCCTGGTAAATGTCCGTACAAAGAAGCCGAACGGATACGGGCATTTCGGTCAACAAAGTTCTCCGAAGCAAAGGTCGTCGAATCCTTAGAAGATGAGACGACAACTAAACTACAAATAAAGAAATACGGGGAGCCACTCTGTTCTGAAGTCTATGCCGAATAGCTGCCGCGGAAACCTTGCTAGGATAGGGACTGTGTGGGACAAATTCACCTCCGACTTTGAGTAGACGTTATGGAAGGACAGGGATTCGCGCATGACAACTTCTACGTACACCAAAAATGGAGCATTTGGTTTGGAATTTAGCAGGACAGTCTCATTTTCACAAATATTGACCACATGTGCTCTCCAATGAATGGCAACCACACTGGAGCGGGGAAATTCGAGTTTAAACACTTTAGTTGATTCACCAACACGTTGAGTCTCTCGTGAGGTAAACACTGGTCGCATCCCAGACTGCTCAAGTGAGACAGAAACAGGACTTGAGGTCTCACCAAATTTATTGGACAACAACATAGTCGACTACCTCTCCCATAATCGGCTTCCCCTGCAACATATACATCCACCAGTTGACTCTTCGACTCCAAACAGCGACATCCCGAGTCCAATGTACTCTTATCTCGGTCAGAGTAACTCCTCTTGTGATTCCTTGTGTACCGAAGCAGGAGACTCTCCAAGGGACGACGCCCCTCCCCAAGAACAAAGGATGGGTTGAGAGCCTTGAGCATGCACGTGCAGGTTACGGCGAAGCGATAAGAATCCCTGCATTTCCCGGCCAAGTAAGATTCAAGGGGGCTCTGTTCTGAATGTGACATGTAAATGCTGAGGATTTGGACCAAATAGGCATCGGAATCGACAAATTTGTAGAGTTTGTCACATAGTTGAGAGCGTACTGATTTTTCTTTGCACTTGAAGAGATGGCCCAGGACATCCACCACGTCCCAGGCTTTCGCGAAGCCCCAGAGGAGCTTCACTGGGTCATTCTTTCTTGTCGTTTCCACGTGTAACTCCTCCAGTGGAGGAGAATCTGTTCCTCTATCTTCTCTGCTATTTCGCATCTGGCAATTTGTTCTCGAAAATAAGGGTTTTGCAGTAAATCCAAAAAATAGAGACAAATGGGGTATCTGAGTGATAAAAAAAATAACTTAATGAAGTAAGAGTACTTTGGGTCCTTCCAATATGTAAGATAGGATAGGTAGTTAATGAAACTCTTGTCTTTAAAATAGCCTTTCTGAGCGATCACTAAAAATAAGTGGAGTGATTACGATTAATGTATTTGGGACTGGCAAGGCACTGTACGAACTCTAGTTCTGCGAGAAACCTGACCTTTTCTGGGTCATTCACTAAAATATATAAGCACCACAAACGAATACCAACTATATTATTTATTCTATTATTAATTTTTATTAAATTCAAAATTAAAATATGTCATCAAAATTTTAATTTAGTTTAAGGTCTCCATTATGGCCTGCAGGCATTGAGCCCGCAATAAGAGTTGCTCATCATGATCGCGAGCCCAATGTTTGGAAGAGCTATCCTGTCATTCTGAGACGAACCGATTTCTAATCCCATGGTTCTTCTTCCTTTTCGAATCTTAAACAACATTCACTGTGGAACCCGTGTACAGCGATGATTTGAGTAAATTCGCGCTTCAGAAAGTAGCATTGTACTTTGAATCCCAAAAAGGTTTGTGCCGGAAGAGAGGATTCTGATTAGTCCATTGGAGGAGGGGCCGGTGTAGTATTTTATTATCTTTGAGTCTTCGTATGCTTCTCTTAGAAACAAAATCGTGTATCTGTTTCAGACGACTCCTGTCATTGGAGCAAAAAAAGATAGATGATAGCATTAGAGACAAGTCACTGGTTGTCATAATAATTTTTCTTTTGTTTGCGGTTTGCATAGAGTGGCAGGGATGGTCTAGGCTGTAGACTTGGAAGAGGAACTGCAGGGCTCTCATTTCCAGATTGTCTCTAATTGAGAGGATCTTTGATTCCTAATTAGATAATCAACAGGGGTTGATCTGAGACATCCAGTAATTGTTCTGAGCGCGATGTTTTGTACTTTTTGTAATTTGTCGATAGAAGTAAGGGAGGCAGAGGTTTCCAACAAGGACTTTCACACAGTGGTATAATATGGTGGTATAAGTAAAATTAATTTTCTACAAACAGAATTTTTCAACAGCACCTCCTTCGTCGATAATTCTGTAAAAAGATAGATATTTTAATAAATACACTCGACCCTAGCAAATTGGTTCCTTAGAATTTTGTGGCCAATTTGAAAAAATAAAATCAATAATTTTGAAGAGTCCTTATATTAACAAAAAAGCATATATAAGTTTTACTAAAAAAATAATATTTAACTGTTTTTTTGCTTCAGTAATACTTGTTCGCACTTAAGTAATACTTCAGTAATATTTGTTCGAATTAGCCGTGTGGCTATGTGGTGCTGCGTGGTTACTATACAACAATAAATAACTGTTCAAACAACGTGAATGTACAATTATTGAAATACGCGCCAACAGGCTGAGTTAATCTGCACAGTCTTGAACAGGACGTTCAAATGTCACAGTTCATTTGATGCGGGGAATGACATCTTGATCCCAATTCAGAAACCTGAAAAGGGAATCTAAACAGTCTACGCTCGATTACACTAATGAATACGATAAGGGAAATACTCTCCCTTGTTGTGCTGGATCGTATTTCAGGCCCTGTAAATGAGTTCCTGAACCCAAGTCAAATTGGATTCAGACCTGAAAGGTTGACGGCAGACATTGTATGGAGCCACGGGTGGATGTGTGCAATGTGCCAGAAACACGAGTCCGGCACATCTCTGGTCCAAGTTGGTGGAAATGCCGATGCGGACAATATCGTTGTCAAAGTGGGTCCCGACACTACCAACGGGGAATGCATTGATCAAAGCGCCACCTCATTCGCATTTTTCAGTGACTAGACAGGCACGTTTGTGTTGTTTGATTGGTTCAGAAGCCTCTCATATTTATCTTTGCAGATGGTCCTGTAACGGTCTTTCTGCTCATCATCCTTTCAAATGCTCCATATCTGTGATTTCAGATGATTCTGGTTGGAGTTAGAGAATCATCCTGATCAGCAGTCGGCTGGAGCCCAAAGAGGACAGATACGCGAGGCAAGCCAGATCTTTCGGTGGAAGGATTCCCAGTCCGCCCAGACTAACGGGTAGCATCTCCAGACGTTTGAATGTTGTGTAGAGTTGATGTTCTTTAGTTCTTAGAGTGTTACTGATTTCAGCATCAGTAAGAAGGCATCCAAGTATTTCCAGTTGTTCTGATTTGGTTTCTGTGGCTTTTGGAATGATCTCTCTGAACATATCAAGGATCAAACCCTATTCAGGCTGCGGAAATCCAAAAATTTACACTTCGTGGTGTTTAGAGTTAGACATAGGGATTCCATTTGGACTATCAGACTTTTCAAACAATCTAGTACATCCTTCGGATGGCCGCCCATGGTGCAATCATCCAAATACGATACTCTCAAAAGAGTGGAACAACATCCAAATTTTTTAAAAATTAAATTAAAAATGTGGACAATTTGGGAGGGTCACGTGTATAATGTAAAATATTACATAATTTATTTGGTGGATATATAAGTCTTCCTATAGTTATATTATTAGTTTTAAGATGCCACTATCAAAATTTAGATTCCATAAAATGCATTTTTTTTAATTTTACCATAAAAGTTGCCCTAATAATTTACAAAAACCAATAAATGAGAACTAAATTTATTTTACAAAAATTAAATAAAAGAATTGAGACATTCACGAACTTGGTTAGAAAACTGACTAAGAATTGTGGAAAAAATTTACTACTTGATTCAAAATAAGTAACCTCAATATGATAACTAAATTTATACAACAGGTACAAGAAATCACATATCTGAGTTAGCAATGGATGTTCAGACACACTCCGATCAACTGATAAGAACGACTTGTACAAAACAGCAGTTAACTCAAAAATGGCCTGAAAATATTCAAAACAGTAAAGAACCACAGTAGAATTAGCTCTGCTGTACATTAAACTGAATCGCTTAAGATAGGGGCCCACAAATCTCATAAGGAGATAAAACTGAAGGTCATTTGTAAGCAAACACAGATGGTCATCAATAAATCTAAATAGTAAATAAAGGAACACCCAATCATCTTAAATAGTCGATCATCACTAGTATGCTGGTAAAAAGAATGAACAAGCTCCATTATTCCGTTATCAATGGGATCATTGGTCAAAGTGAACATGTCTTTTTCAGAATAAAATATTTTCTTAACAAAATTCAAGAAAGAGTGAACAAAATCATCCTAAAAAGTAAGTTGTGATGAAAATACAGGAAGACAGGACAAAATGATACCAAACATGTTGACCATTTCTGTATGGGGGACAGAAGATAACCTAAATTGTAGATAATCAAGTACATTGAGTTTATGGATAAATTTACAAGAATATTAACAGTCGTATCACAAGAGGTTGGGAGAGCCATTAATTCAGCGCAAGTGCAATGAATAAAATAAGACTGAGCGTTAGGGAATTCATTATATCGCCAATCCATTAAAGTCAATAATCTAACATCCTTCATATTAATTACGGACCACTAAGTTATCATAAACTATTACAAGACGATCAAACAACCCAACAAAGTAATCTGACCCAATGCCCCCATTCCACTCCTCTCCCATTATAAAATAGGGTACACCGAGTGGACTAATAGAATTACTAAACTCTCCCCTCTTCCAAAGTCCCCCTATATAAATAAATATTAATAAAACCAAAATAATTGGATATTATAGACCTTTTTAACTCAAAGTTACTGCAAATAATAGAATATGACGAATGTAAAAGTACATAGACGAAGGATATAGAGTGTTCTATATTTATTATGAGGGAATACCTTGAAGTCCTAACATTGGCTTGAGAAAGTCCAAAAGAGAACATATACTGGTGTGAGCCCATTTGTATATGATCATCTTCATCACTACAATGTTCGCAACTGGATTAAATCTGAGACACGAGTTTGAGAAATATAGTGGAAATGAACATGAGGGGCCATCTTTAGGGTAATTAAAACAATCAGGGGAAAGACATTCTTCAAATTTCTACAATTATTCATAGTAAACCTGACAATACAGTCTCTGAAACTCAACGTGGTTATCAGAAAGCCAGTAAATACCAGGAATCTAAAACTGACTAATAAATCCAACATTATTGGTAACAAACTCTATTCTCTGTTTTAAAGCATCAGAACGTATTATTAAATTAGTGACAACCATAAACTGTGTTTTGACGGCATTTTCTTCCTCAATTGGTCGAAAGATCTATAATCAGACAAAAAATTACTAAGAAAAATATAAATTTCTCCAAGGTTACAATATGGGCATCCCAAATGAGAAACTCCAGACTTTCAAACATCTAAAAATATCGTATCCGGACGAACGTGTTTATGGAATGACTCGGGACTGGTTAGAAACTTGTAAACAACAAAGTCAGTAAAACATCTGATTTGGGAATTGTATACATTAAAATCCCTTATTGAAGAAAAAACTTCGTGAACAAAACTTATTTAAATAACAAAAGTAACCTTGACTGTGGTAAATTAGTATCAGAAAGAAACAGTTTCCAGCAATAACTAAGGGATAATACAGTAAACAAACCAAATGAATAAGTAATTCCGTCTGTTTGAACAGAAATATTGAATGAGAGTCTTATCATGAGTCAAACCTGTATTTAAACTAAAAACTACCGTTGAGCTCAGAAAGAGCACTAATAATATCGTTCCCTCTGTCGACAACATCAATGACAGAAGGCGATGATATGGAAAGACTAGTTGAAATGACGGTTCTCATGCAATCCAAATGATATGAAGTAAGACAGTGGGGGACACTCTCTAGGCTCTTGCACAGAATGTCCATCCAATTTAAGCGTATTTCATCTCCCCCTGAAATAAGAAAGGTAGAAACCGTTAACCCCTATAATAACGGACAACTGCATGCAGAGAAGACTATTTAGTTCAGGAAAGTCATTGTTAAGTAAATTAGAAGACTGAAGATAGGTTGATTCATCACACATTCTTGCGAAGGTATGATACAATTCCCAACTCTTAAGTGAGAAAATACCGCGCATAATACCAAACTCAACACTGAAATAAGGTATTTTACAGTAACCTTTGATTAAATTGAAAATCGGAAGTTATTTGCTTTAGAATAAATCCATTCTGAACTCCAAGAAGAAACATACGATACTGAGGTTGGATAAAGTGCATTCGAAACATCATCAATTCCTGTAAGCAATAAAGCAGTGGTATGTGATGAGGTGAAATCATCTTGCACATTTGACCTTCATAACACGAAATTCTTACCAATTATGTGCTTGGGTCCCAAAATGGACAGTTCCGTGTAGCTCAGAATTCGATGATATACTTCCATGAATGAAATCTGAGGCAGGCGGTTTAAATTACCATCAAAAAACCATTTTATACAATTTTGACACGAAATAAGGATCCTATTAGGATAGACACAAACTCATACTTGGATCTAGCATAAAAACTGAGATTATCAAAGTAGGCGACTGGGAAAGGACTAACATAACTATATGTCACATTCGTTGGGGAACAAAGTGGTTTCTCAAGCGAATCAGAGGCAGAGAAAATTTCAGTGAACTCTTTAAAGTAGTTTGTAGAAATATTATCATTTCCCAAAAAATCTAAAATAAGTGATAGTCTTACCAGCGTTCACTAATACAACCATATTATTGTCACTAAATGAGTACGACTCTTTACGGCGAAAGATTTCAGCGACAGACCTGTTGCGGTTATATATAATACTTTTTAATATCCTCAAATGGAGAAAGCACCAAGTCGTATATGGATCCCTTATTATTCGGTTGTTTTATAGCAAGCAAAATCTCAATAATTGCATATTTTCGACAAAAGTCGACATTATTCACATTCGGAATAGTCCAGACTGAGGAGTCCTCAGAGTAGAGATATTTTAAAATCTCATAGAACACACCAAAAATGTCTTCCTAGGAAACAAGTAAACAAAAATACATTCAGATGATAGGATGGGAAAACACGAAACATAAAATGGCGGAGGATTAAAAACAACTCTTGTTTGTGGACAATTAGTGAATGAGAAATTGAGGTGATCTGCCCAATAATAACAAATTCTACAAAATCCCTAAATTTTATTAGCAATTGAATGTGAGTAAATAGTCCATGTCCCAAGTAGAAAATCAAGGTCGATTCGATGATATTCACACGCCAATACAGAGGCAACCCAGTCAACGTAGGATCGCAGATGACACTCATAGTCAAATTAACCATTTCATCCTCAAATATGTCAACGTTATTGGAATTCTAGTTGTGACTCAACTTTACGTGTTGTCCCAACTCAATCAGATAACAGAGAAAAATCCGTGATTCCCTTATAAGAAAAATTTTGTGGAAAATGTGGGAAATTACCGCTCTTCTGTTGGCATTATCCAGATATTTCCAATTTCCAGCAGAATGTGCGTTTGGAGATCCGTGAATTGGGTACAAATAATCTCTCCCTAAAATAATCACCATCAAAACCCAAATTATGCAAAAGAGAAACAGGTAATCTTAGACTGAGGATATGTTCACTAATATCAATGGGGATAGCAGCTAGCACGTGCTCGGGAATATTAAGGCAATTCAGAACCCTTGAATTGAGTGAAATGAGTTTCATTATAAACTATGATATTAACGAATCAAACTATTCTAGAGAGTTCCTGGACTGTCTGTGTTGAATTATTTTGCAAGGTTATCAAAGAATGAAAAAACTGTGAGAAAGACTCCGATTATATTCAAATATAACCTTAGAATCCAACAGGCTAGTGGTTTGGCTGAGAAAATCAAGCAAAACAACAGAAATCGAGGTCAGAACAGTCCCCTTAGTCATATATTGAATCATCAATAGAGAAATCATTCGAATCAAACCAACTTCCACCTCCTTTATGCTGTCTGTGAAAACTTTAGCCCACAGAGGAGATTTTAAACGACAGACAAAGTCAGCCACTGTTGAACAAGTATTCTAATAATTATACACATGAATACTTCGCTCTCATCAGATAAAATATTTTTTAGAAGAAAAATGCACTGATTTCTGATTGCACGTTGTTGAATGTATTTATCTGAGTTAAGACTGCGGTTTATTAATTGATTGCCTGTTGAATCATTCTCAATTTATTTCATAATATTACCACAAAAACTGATAGTCGGTGGCTAATACCTAGATCATACATAATGAATTAGGTGCAATATTTCGAATGCTATTATTATTTATTTATTTGAAATTAAACTATTAAATTACAAAGTATTATTATTATTAATCGTTAAGTTACAAAGTCATCTTAGATCCTTTCCTTTCATTGACACCAAGTGGTAACCGCGAAGATCCAAACGAAAATTGGAATTCTCAAGTCTTTTACGCATTCCTTAGTATGCTCCCTCCCATCGTTGGAGCTTCTATAAGCAATTTGTTCTACCTAGTATCAAGTACACTTGTGCTGCATGGATGGCTCGCTATCACTATCGACACAGAGCAAACTGGAAGTGTTACAAAACCAATGCCTCGAAAATGACCACCACATCGTTACTACATAGAACACTAAACGTCACATAATCATAAAATACCTTATGGAACCCCACCGAGATTTCATCAAGATGGCAAAGTCTCTTGACATCAAACTATATCTGGGCGCATGTCAGAGATACAAAAGAAACCTTCCATTTTGTGGAAATTAATGAACTCCAAGACTAACCGCACGAGAAAGTCTGATTGGATAACGGGATCACTTGAATTAAAATATAACTCTTGTCCTCTTATGATTCCGGCGATAATAAAATTAAAATTCTAAAAACGTAAACATCCCCCGGAGGTAGAGTAGATTTTTGGGTTACGATGATGTTGCTGAAATCATTTAGATATCCAATGGAACCCCAATGGAACCACAATGGATAAATCGTTATATGGTAAGTACTTGGTGGGTACCGCCTGAGAAGTCTCAGCGTCGTACTTGTCTACTAAAATTTGTCAAAATGACCAATCGTTTTATTAGAACGTTCGAGAATTAATAATCTAATTCCCTAATCAAGGCAGCTAGACAAGTTCCGCCTCCACAGGAAGAGGAACCGAATGTCATGGGTTAGGAACATGGAGGAGAGGATAAAATCCTCCTTTGCCACGTTACCTAGATACAAAGTCTAGTGAAAACAAGCAGGACGCAATAATCAAAAATAAAATACGATGTTATGAATCCAGCACAGAAAAGCCAATTGTAGATAAAGAATACCTGGAGAAAGCTAAAAAGGTTCTGCTGGGAATCTATTCCGGGGGCATCTGAAAGACAATCGAGAGAACTTACATATGTGATAAGGTAAACTTAGATTTACTGCAAGTGGTGGCTCTGGTCCTAAAGAGATCAAGGCCGCCAAGACAGTGATTCAAAACATAAGGATCATGCTCGTGAATGCCCGATCAATCCTGAGGAGGCATCACGAGCTAGCTTCCCTGGCGAATGCCGAGAAAGCTGAAATAATAATTGTCAACGAAATGAAGATGAAGTCAAATGAGAATACGGTACTCCCGGGTGTCGAATCGATATTTTTATACTGGAAAGAAGGGGCTATACCAGGGACATCAATTTTTTATCGGTGTCATCTAAAGACAAGGAATCCGAGAATTGTTTCATCAATTTGTCGTGAGTTTGTCGCCATTGATGTTCGTTCTGTCGATCCTTGAGGGAATGTACCGGAGATATCTCCCAGTTTTTCAGTGAAAACCCGATGGCCATACTGTGAGGTGATCTCAACTCCAAGAGCACATCCTTTGGCTGCAAAAAGAGTAACAGGGATGGCAAGCTCTTGATGAAGTTATCTAAAGGCCTAGGAGTAAAAGTTCTTACATCGAAAGAGGATACCATTTCTCTTCCTACGGAAGTGACAAGCTTGGTGTTTTCTTGATTTCCCCTGCTATTTCAGAATAAGCAGACGTACCAATTACTCTTCCGGATATTGGCGGTGACCACATTCAATTGCTAATATCCGTGGATATGAAAATTATTAATGAACCTGGAGACTTTGTCGGTTACGATATCAAGAATCTAAACTGGACTCACTATAGGATGTTCATTGCAAAGGAATTGATGTTAGTACATACTCAGCCTAAAACTCGTCTGGAAATTGATAAAACAAGTAAAAGAGTAACAGATCTGATATTATACTATCTGGATAATTTTGCTAGAAAAAATATACTCAAGAAACGATAATGTTGTCCCTATTCCATAACACATCAAGAAGATTGTGTTGGAAAGAAATAATCTAAGGACTAAACTGAGGAGATGCGTAGAAGGAAAAAAATTATATGTTAGATGCGGACGCTATTTTTCAAATATGATATTATTGAAGAGAAGAGTCCCACAAGGATCAATTTTTAGCTCTCTATTGCGAGATCGAGCATGATCTCAGGAAGGAGACTCAATGTGTACATGGAAGAGATAAAAGACTGTTGCGTTCTTCATGGTTAAAACTGTCAGAAGAAAAATCTAGTGCAATGAGGTTCTTCGGTCGGAATGGTAAAGGAAATCAGAAAGACTCCGTATGCGGAATCAACATTGTGAGCTCCCTGAAGTATCTCGGAACAGCTATTGAGAAATCTGGGAGCACATTGTGCGATTTTAAACTCAAAAAGAAGAAAACCCACCATGCAACGTTGTGTATGAGGAAATTGAGACTCGAAACGGATATGGTTTATTTATTTTTTCACGTGTGATCATTCCATCACTTCTTTATGGACTAGAAAGATGGTGCTACTGCATACAAAGAGCGTTTTATCTTGATTCTTGAAAAATCGAGGAGAGCAGGGATCAAGATTTTCCTACACAAAACGCTTGACGAGAAGCTAAATGAAGATGGAAATTTGCTAGTAATGTCGATAAAAGATGCAGCAGAAAAAGGACGGAAAACTACCTGAAAAGAGATGTCATCATTGACTTGTTACTACGGAGAAGACTAAACGTCCTTCCAGCACAGAATAAACGATAAGAGGGGTCTGAGAGCGCAGAGAAGAGTCCATGCGTTTGCAGGACTTGCATGAGGCCAAATAACTCCCTCTTTAATTTTTCCTTGCTAATAAAGTTGTTAAAGTTAAAAAAAGTTAAAATTTCATAGAAAGTGAGAGTTCGGATGACGTTTTCCACGATCATCAAAGGATATTGACGTGGAACATATTTCATTTGTTTCAGATAATTATTGTATAAGATATGCTAGAAAACATAGATGCAGATAATTTTTATCTGAATTTTTCCACCAAATCAACAAAAAATGAATGTTCATCAATCAAAATATGATTTTTCACTAGGGAATAAGGTATTTTTAGTGAATAATTATGAGTATGAGTACTAGAGGATTATGGAACTAATCCACCGCTAAAGTTGAGCAGATTTTAATCTTCGTATGAAGAATAAGTGAAATTATTTAATTTTTGTCGATATAACTTTATTTAATATTGTATTGCTATCGCAGATTAATGCGCGTTTAGAATTAAAAATAGTCAACATGACTCAATTCAAGAAAATATAGACCTCAAAAAAATAAATTCTTTGATTTTAATTCCTAGTAAGATGCGATTAAGCTTATATAGTGGATTTGTTCCACCAGTCCTCATGTACAACTCAGGTACTTGGGGAACACCAAATAAAGAAATAGAACAACTCGACTCGTTACACAGAGGCCAACTAAGCAAACAACTTGGATACTCTTGGCCGAAGAAAATCTCAAACAATAAACTATACAGACTGACTGATTGTGGACCAGTAAGTCTGAACTTACTTAAAGCCCGCTGCGCCTTTTTAAACATATTTTACGAATGGGTGAACAAACATCATGTAATCCCGCCGTGGAAAAATTTTTCGGCCACACTGAATCCTCTATATTCAGAGGACGTCCAAGAAGTTGTCTTCTCAGGACACTTGCGGAAGATTATTCTGTGATCGGGGGCCGACTGATGGATGCAGACAATCTGGACAAAATCAGGAGGCGAGCACGACAACGAAAGGGATAAAGATGGGCTAACGGAAAGAATAGTCGAAAAAACATGACACAAGCGAAACCCTAAGCAGTGTTTAATGGTAACGCGGATGAGCTTTAACTAACTCTGATTTCTGATTAGAAGCCAATTAATATTAGAAACCAATTATATCCATTTAGGAAACCCCTCCAGTGGTGTAGAGAAAGACGAGCTTTTTTTTACATGCCGGCCAGACATTGTACGTCTGATCACCGAGTAAGCAAGACAAAAGTAATGTCAACTAGTTAGGTGATCCCAGTTCCCGCAACAAAACGTACCATCTGAAGCCTGTGTGTCTCCATTGTTCCCACTGTCTAACGGAAATGCCTTCTTTGATCCTTGAAAAGGAAGCCGACTGGGAACGGAAATTTCTTAGCCAACCGAATTTCTTTTGCGTGGAACAGTGAGCTTGGTGGGTGTCCATCTTCTTCGAGATGGGGAGAAATTTGGAACCACATTTACGAGTTGTAGATTCTCTAAGCAGGTGAGCTAATTTTGTTCCACATTGTGGTCCCAACATACGTATTGTTTTCCTTTGCAGTAAGTTTAGTTTTTTGATAGTGGCCTCTGATATCGCGAATCTCCACGCAGCAGAGGCATATTCCACGGCCGGCGCGATTGTCTGGCGGTATATGGTTCCGATTGCTTTATTCATATTCGCTGGGGTCTTCTGGGTGAGGGCCCGTGTGACATTCAATTTCTGTAGTCCTTTGGTGAAGACTAGTTTGGCATGGTAGGTAAAATTAAGCAGCCTGTCGTATGCCACTTTCAGGATTGAAGGGTTTCTTGTGATAGGTATCCGAGTATGTCCGATGAAGATTTCTGGTTATTCTTTATACCGCCGGTCTGAGGTGAATAGAGTGCATGTTGATTTTGGAGCCGATACCGAGAGACGGTTAGCTATCAACCAATCGTGGATACAATCCACTTTCTTCTGTGCAAGTGAGACTGCTTCTGATGTCAAACTGCTTCTTGTTGAATGATATCGTCAGCATAAGAAAGTAGTAAAAAGTTATTGTCAATGTCTGCTGGCAGGTCGTTGAGGAAAAGGTTGAATAGAGTGGGGGACAAAGGCGAACCTTGGGGCACTCGTGATCTGTAGTAAACGTGATCGTGATCTGAGGTGGCACAGATGATAACCATAGCTTCAAGTTAGGGGGAATTTTTGAATCAAAGATTTTTCCAATTAAATTATTCCTCGGTACCGAGTCAAACGCCTTGCTGTTGTCAATCGAGACCATTGTTGTTCGCATGTGTTTTGGGGTAGTGATGAAATCATCCGCAATAAACTGCGAAAGCGTTGATAAGAAAGTTGTGGTTGATCTTCCAGAACGGAATCCGTGTTGGAAATTCGGTTGAGTTAGGGAAGGAGTAATTTCAGATAGGATCAACTTTTCCAACACTTTTGATATAGTAGAGGTCAATGAGATTGGTCTGTATGAATTGGAATCTCCTTTTGATTTCCGGCCTTATGAATTGAAGTGATGAGCAAGTTCTTCCATATTTGGGGGATAGTGTTCCAGTTAAACTGACAGGTTAAAAATTTCTGTTAGGTGGCTGATTGCATATTTGCTTAAGTGTTTTGGGTGAATTGAAGATACTTTGTCTGGGCCGCAGACCCGTGAGTTCTTTAATCCGGCGATAATCTCTGAGACCTGCTTGTCTGAGAATAGTTCTTAGTAAGGTTTTTTTTGGTTTGGCCGGGACGTATTTTAATATTCAGTTGTTTAGAGAATTTTTTGAAACTGATCGCAGCGTAATGTGTCGCGAGGAGCGCTACTTGCAACTATGCGCTACTTGCAATATCGATTTTTTTTGCTCGAAATTAAACGAGTAGTATTAAGACACTCACAAGTCGAACCATTTTTAAGAAACCAGTTTTACTCAAAAAAACATGAAACTAAAATTATATATAGATTTATGTTATGCTTTAAAAAATATAAAATTGAATTTATTTTTTAAATTCTTAAATTATCTTACTATTAATAATACTGATAAGCATTCTAAATAATTAAAAAATTAATTTCAACAATAAAACTCTTCATTTTTCAATATTTTAAACTATTAAAAATTCCAGGTTATACGATTGTACTCAGTTAAGACAAAAAATTCAAAAAAAATATTTTATTTATAAGAAAAGGTTAGTCACTTCTTTTTAAGCTTTTTAACGCGACTCGTGTGGAAGATCTCGCTATGTCCCTCATTTGATTGAAGTGTCATTCGCTTGTTAGACAATATATCTAAGACTTTCACTTTTTCACTGTAGGGAAATTCAAATTTCCCTAACTTTAGCGAGGGATTTGTCCCATGGTCTTTTTTTACGCAAACCTATATTGTCAATGTAATTAACTAACCTCATCTCCTTTCTCGAATGAGTATTTTGAGCAATGAACACCCACGAAACGGATTGTCACATAATTTATATATAAGGCCATATAACCTGTTGAACTATGATAACTAAGATTATAAAATTGGACAGCTTTTTTAATCTGTTTTTTCCAACATTTATTTGGATCATCAAACAACATCTTCGACAAAGTTCGAGTGATTATCTGATTGAATCTTTCTTTTTGAATAAATATCACTTTTTTTCTTTAAGCTTTTTGTAACAGCATATTTTGAATAAATATCAATAGCCGTTAAAAGCCACGAATAACCATCATTATGCTCGCTAAACCTAGAGAATATAAAAAATTTATACCTTTTAAGATCGATTAAATCTATTTGAAATCTCTCATTGGGCCGAGTTGCTATTATATGATTTTCTTCATCATATTCCTTAAGACTTCTGGCAAAAAGACATGTCTCACAAGTCAGAAGGGGCAGGTCAGAAGTTTTCGTACAGACAATATCATAAGAATTCGTGGAAGTGCTCTGAATGAAATATAAATATCGTTTTTATTAAGTCAAAGCAATCTCCTACTGGAATGGTAATATTGGAATCCGCAGATAAAACTGTTATTCAAAAGAATACCACATTATAAACAATCTGATAAAAAACAAGGAAGACACTTGGGAAGCAAATAGTCTGGACGAGAAATATAGAGGAGAGAATATAAATAGGGACAAATCAAATAGTGAAGAATAATCCATATTTAAAGGATACCAAAATACAAAATATATATTAGACATTTTGATAACAGCCTTTCAACTCTATTTGATGAATCCACTAATATATTAATGAAGAAAATGTAAGACAATACAAAAATGATATGGACTAAGCATTAGCACAAACGAAGCACCACAACAACGTAGGACAAGCGTGACATAACAATTCAAATTAGAATTAATAGTTTATATTAATTTTATACATTAAAATTAATATTTTATATTACTAAAAATTAGAATTTTAATCCAAAAGAACAATTTTCATAGATTCAAAAAAAATTCAAAAAATTCAAAAAATCGATATTGCAAGTAGCGCATAGTTGCAAGTAGCGCTCGCGACATAATGTTTCATAAGTGAATTAGGGTGTATATGACAAATATGTTCTGGAGAGGGGTTACAGGTTCCATTCGCATCTTCCAACTCTGAGTTAATTTGTTTTAATGTTTTCCAAAATTGATGAGATGAACTTTTCCCGTTAAGGCGATTGATTAGATGACGCCACCTCTGATTCTGATGGTCTTTTTTTGCTCTGGTTGATACTTTTATTTAGTTGTCTGGTGGATTTCAACTCCGTCGGAAGGCATCTTTTAATTTGGTTCTTCGTTTTATGAGTGTAAGTGTCCGGGAATTGAGGATATAAAATTCGTGTATGATGAGAGAGGAATAAATATGTTTTCAGCCTTCTGAATGGCCACACTGATGATTTTTGCGGTTTCATCTATCGAACGTATATAAGATGATAGTCTTTTGACAAATTCCAGGTCTACGAAATCAGAGAAGCCAGGCCAATCGACCATCTTATAATTCTTGAAATTTTTCACTTCGGTCAGCAATGTCCGGCGTCTCCGAAATCCTCTAATGTAAGAAGGATGGGATTATGGTTGCTGGGGAAACCATAGTTCACATCCCATTTAGTGATTTTTGCTAAAAGGGTGAACATAGGATTAAATCAGGAGAGGTGCGCCTTAAAGAGGTTCTTGTGTGTAATTTAGGATCATTCAGGATAAATATATTAGTAAGACCATTTGCGATGAACTCGGCGTCAGAGGACTGTGAAGCTAGCCAAACAAAGTGTCGGGCATTTAGGTCACCGAATCTTTAATACGGAGAGGCGGGGTATATTTGGGGTGTAGGATTTTGTGCAGGATCCTTATGGTGGTATATGTAGATTAATCAAGTTGATCAAAAATACGAATACAGCTCCATTTTGATGGTGATCTGCTCCATTGTATCCCCTGAGTCCAAAAGTTCTGAAATCCGTCGACTTTCGTCAACAAAGGTATAGCGTTCTTTATAATTGTGAGTAGTCCTCCACTTTGTCTTCCCTGACAGACCTTACGGATTACTGTGTTTCCCGGAAAGAGGGTGTTGGCGTGGAGGATGAGAGCAAAGTCAGCTCTAGTTGCGGAGAGGAGATCGAAGTTCCAGAATCTTCTTTTTAATTCCATTTGTATTTAGTTGTAAAATTATTAAGTCTCCACGTGAACCAGGTTTGTTTCACTGTCAAAAGTCCAGAACAATGATGACACAAGACGGAGGCACATGAGTTAGGGGAACCCCCAAGAGGTGGGGAGAAGTTGATGGCTCTTTTCGTTCCTTCTACTTGGACAGTACATAAGCTAGACTCATCTTTTTCACGATAATTAAAACGAGTTTTAGTTATCAAAAAATAAATTATTATTTAGGCTTTTACTTTTTTAAATTAAATTTAAACACAACTTAATGGTTAATAAAGTAGCCTGAAATTTTTATTGTAGCTAAACGTTTGGCCAATCTCTAAAGCGTGGAAGGAATATCAATGCCTATCATTATTACAGACCCCGACGACTGCCTACCTTTCTAAAAAAGACGGCAGACTT
Source organism: Dicyema japonicum (assembly GCA_011109175.1). NCBI lineage: Eukaryota > Metazoa > Dicyemida > Rhombozoa > Dicyemidae > Dicyema > Dicyema japonicum. The sequence goes on from RDEW01000016.1 coordinate 642,053, forward strand.
ATCTTAACTAGCAACTTTAGCAGCCGTGATTACTACAAAAATCGAGATATTATAAACGAAAACGTGGCTATAATTAATGAAGACGGACTCACGACTGAATTCCAATCTCCCTTGTCGTCGTTCTCATCAAAGTATAGTCATTACTAATAAAGATTTCGTGTACCCTCTCCATCAGGAAAATTAACCGCAGAAATCGTACGAGTTAAAGAAAATTCTGAAAACATTGAGTTTCTGGAAGTCAGTAGTGGCATCAACAGAATTCTTACTTTAAACCTGACCAAGACTGATCTGCATGGATCTGTCAAGGATTACGACTGTTTGATGTTTTATTAATTTGGAGACAACTTTGGTGGACTTGTTTGGTCTTTAAGTGAAGATTATTTGTCATATATTGCGGAATCCAAGTCAAACGTGGATAACGGACAAATTACTGACGAGTTGTTGCAAAAACCTGATTTTTCACTCAAAAAGAAAGATTTGGTATACAACATACTTTATTTTAGGTGGACAAGAACCTCTTTCGTCAAAATTGGGGCGAAAAGGAGACCGAGACAGTTCATACAGTTCTCTGTATCGTCAACATCAGAACCGGTGAGTTAAAGATAGTCGATTCAGAGGGGTTCTCTTCAGCCCTGGTTAGCAATCACCAATTTTAGTCAAGACTACTTGGACCAAATCGAAGCTAGCATGTATCCAGTATGACGAAAAACCATACAAATTAGGACTTGTTTACTGTCAAAATAGACCGTAGATCCTTAGTTCTACCTTAGATGTCGAATTTTGATCAGCACGATGTACGGTGACGCCATGGAACAAGAATTCATTGAATTTGACCCACCAAGATTTGTTTCTGGTCTCGTTTTTTCACCGGATGGTGATAAACTCTACTACTTGGTAGCGTCTTCTCCAGGACCTCACCGACAACCACAAAGAATTTGCAGTTTCGATTTGTGTACAAAAGAGGATTGTTTTATTGTTGAAGATGAAATTGATTTTGTCGGTATTTTCACCATGGAGACTCCAAAAATTATTTTTGACGGAAAATATGTTCTTTTTAGTTCAGAAATTGGGTTCAAGTCTATTCCAATTATCGTTGACTTACAAAATGGCAGAATTACTCAAGTTGATTGTTGTTTTAAGACCTCTGACTACGGGGGTAATTATTGTGGTGATGCTTTAGACTTTTCTTGTCTTAGTGTACTAGCTGTTCTGGATAATGTTGTTGTAGCGACCGCTTCATCCCCAAATATGATTCCCCATACTGTAGTAACTAGTCTAATCGATAGTTAATTGGAAGGATTGTATTTTGCAATGAAAACCCCATTATAATATGGAATAATGTTTTCGGGGGAATAAACGACTTTAAATTCAGATGTTCCTTAGCATCCCATATTGCTCATGGTAGATGATGGTTATTATTGAAGATGGAATCGAATTTGAGAGCTTTCTAATGAAGCCTGAGGTCAATTTAGAGGAAACCTACCCATTGATTGTGTTTGCCCATGGTTTTTTTTACTAAAAATGATGTTAACAGGAGGCCCTCACAGCTGTTATTCAACTGATTTCAACATTTTGAGAGCTGTTTTGTGCCTTTCAGGGTTTGCACTTCTTATGGGTATCCTTGATCTTTACGTTCCAGTAAACTATCGTGGATCGACAGGATATTCTAATTTAAGTACTCTGCTTGGTGGAATCGGAAGAGATGATGTCTCGGATGTTCATGTATGTATTGATGTTGTATTAAAGTTGTCTATTTCCGAAACCCTGAGAAGTAATTCGGACATAATTCCTACTAATTTGCATTATATTGGAGGTTCCCATGGTGGATTCATCGGTGCTCATTTAATTTGGACAATTTCCGTTTATATGTACTCTTATAGTTCAGAATTTATTTAGAAGCGCTTGTTTGTTAAATCCAGTAGTCAACCCAGCAAGTTCGTTTTCTATAAAATGTAAGCAATGTCATCTGCCACGGATATTCCCGACTGGTGCTATTGGGAGTGTGGAGTCGACTTTAACTACAAGGAAGGGGCTACTATACCTGATTATGAGGCATTTTACCGAGCGAACGCTCTAAAATATGTAAAAAATGTGATCTTGTTCGAAAATTGTAGATTGGGAGTGATTTGACTGTTTGTCTGTCTGTAGGAGGCTCTGATAGGCGTGTTCCACCTTCTCAAGGACTGGAGTTTTATAATATTTTGAGAGCCAATTCTGTTGATGTTCGGTATTAAATGATTTGATTTGCAGGTTTTACTATTATCCTAATGACGGTCACTCTCTTTATTCAGTTAATACATCTGCAGATGTGTTCTGCAATAATTATATGACCATTTATAGTAAATTGTAGTTATTACTGTTATTTTGGCAATTTCTTTTATAATAACCTCTTTATTATTGAGGAAAAACTTTCAACTTTTCGTTAAGTACTCAATTCCGGCACCTAATTTCCTCAAAGAGAACCATTAAACATTTACCTTGGTAATAACTTCTCTCCGGCGACACGTGCCTTCAGTTTCAACTATCCGGAAAAAACTCCAGCCAACCACAAGAGGATGAATACGGTTTTAAAGTTGGGGTAAGACGAAAATTTTGGAACTAAGCTCTTTCCTGGAGGAGCTGTAGATTGACGTTGCTTTGATTCAAGGGACGAAATTCCCTTTAAACGTCCCTACTCCGTCGTTTCCTGCATATAAGTAACTAAGAATCGAAGGATGGTGACCTCAATTTATAGAAAAACCTTAAATGCGTAGATATCACGTCGTTGGTGAAGAATATTTTAGGAGATGACGTTGTTACTGAAATCAACTCACTTGGAATAAGAAATAGAAAAATTACTTTTTTGAACATGTACGTGCCTCCACCTGATTTTTGTACGATTTATCTACTTTTGCTTCTTTGAAATATGCGACGATTAATGGAGATATCTAAGCTCTCCCGACTTGTCGACAAAATACACCTGGTCACTTACATCTTAAAAAATGTCCGCAATACCATTCTTTTCAAGATCAAGAGATAAACCTTAACTGATTTCCAAAGCAGTTCAACTAAAAACTGGAAATTTTACCGTTGACTTACTGACAGTCTATAGAATAACTATACCTGGATGGTTTACTTCCATGGACAGATTAGTCACTTAAGTCAACCACACTATTTTGAATGGGATATGGGCTTAACTACTCCATGGGATATGGGAGGTCGGTTTTATCTATAGAAAGAAATCGAGGAACTCAAATTACAGAAATCGAGATGATGCACGTGCTCTTGTCTCGGAACCGATCCAACGAAGAAATTTAGAAGACTGTTGAAGAAGTCTATAGATGAAAGATAATCTGAGGATTACAGCAAAAATAATGTGAATAACCTGATAAAATATTACGTAAAAATATCCCAAAAGGATCATGACAAGTCGAATGTAAATTTTATATTTCTCAGTACATAAAAAACTTGATACTTCAGTGTAAACAACGTGGAGAAATATACAGAGACAACAACCTACTATAACGGGACTGACAAAATGCCCTCCTAAAGTAGCTTGGTGATTATGAAATTGGTGCATTGATATAGAACTACTGAATCAATGAAAATTTTATCCCATCTATGTGGAAACTTACTCACCTTCCTCCAAGTGATTACCTAATTTTCCAACAGTTTCTTTATTTCTGGTGAATTATCTTTTTCAGGCCATTCAAGATTATTTTGAAAAGTCCTTCAAACGTTTCCTAGTACTATCCGTATAATGTTAAATACAGGAAAAAGGGGGAGTGTAGCTGATAACTTTGATTCTTGAATGAGTGGTGTATAAATCATGAGTCGAATTTATGATCATATACTACCAAACGATTTTGAATGAAATCGGATAATTGGCAATGTTCTATATTAAAAGTTCTTTAAATTAATAAACATTTTTTCAATCAGTAAAATAACGACTAAAATGAAGTCGTAAGTATTCATTACATATAATAGGTTACTTTTGTTAAGAAAATCAATCTTTGTTGGATTTATCAAATTTTCACAAAGCCTCAGAAAATAAAAGACTAAAGTTACCGCAGAATATTTAATTGTACATCATTAATATATCTTAACCAAGTCATCCCTTTAGAAACTCAACCTCATTATGATTTCCTCAAATCCTCACCAAATTTAGTTGTCATCCCCAAAGAAGATTAAAGCAGAATTCTAACATTGTAGTACAATAATGTCACTAAATAATAAGCTTGGCGTAATTTCCATCAATTGTCAAAAAATAAAATGGGAAAATGTAATTAATGTTGTTAATTTCAGAAAATTAGCTATTAGTAGTTTTGGCGATCGATCTGATATTGATTATTTCCAGCACAAGCATATTCACCACAGAGGCCTTGTTTTTGGCAACAATAGAGTCCAGTTGAGATATCTTTTTCTTTACTTCAGCTAGAATTTTGTCATCCTCCTGTTTGATGGTGTTCTTCACTTTGTTGTCGAACTCTTTGAATTCGTTCTCCCTCTGCTTCTTGTACCGTTCCGCCTCGATTTGAGACTCCTCCTTAGCGCGCTTCAGTTCTCTGGATTTGACTGGAAATTTGATTAAAGATTATAAAAACATTCACGAGCCTCGGAGATCTTCTGAGCAGCACGTTTTTCTGCAGCCAAAAGCTGTTGAATACTCTCAGATTGAAGCACCATTAATAACCACTAGAACAACCACAACTAATTTTATTTGATTAAATTTTTTATTTGAATTTATTCTAGCATTTTATTAATAATTTCAATATAAACGAAAAATAAATAAAACGATCAATTTTTATTCATGTTTTTAAAAATTTTTATTCAAATTTTAAAAGAAAATCCTCCTATACAACTTTGGGACCTTGGAGAGGCTAGACTCGTTTCACAGGAATCATCTTAGAAACATAACTGGAATGTTCTGGCCATCCAAGATATCGCGGAAAGGACTGTACACCATTAAGTCACAAGATCATTAGCTCTAGTTTGAGACTTTTTGGACACGTTTTGAGGTTGGACCCAATATTATCATAATGTGATATGAGTATAACCATGAATTATTGAATTTATTCCCTTAATTCCTCGATATCTTTCGAAAGGACTTTCGTTAGAAAATGAATGGACCGATATGTTATAAGTTATGAATGGTTATAACAGAGAATTACTAGAGAATATTTCATATTGGTATAAGCATCCTCCGTAAATCTCAACTTCATCTGATCATTTTCAAATTGGATATTAATGTTTCAATCAATAACAAAACTATAATTATAACAAAAATCAATCAGCTGCTCAAGATTACATATTGAAAACTCTTCCGACTATGGATGAAGTGATGTTTGTGACGGTAGGACGTGTGATGAAAATAGAAGAGGGCGAACCTACTTATACACCTCTTCTGAATCGAAAACTTGTAGTGTACTATTGGAGGATGGACTTAATTAAAAAAAGTCTTCATGATTTCTATAATTCCTAAGTTTGCACTTTTTGTTGACTCGAATGATTTTTTAAATTATTAAGTGTTTTGCTGGATAATATCAGCCGCACCTTGCACTATGGTTGGCTCGGTCTTAAAACTTTGTATTTCCCATTTTTCTAGTTTCTTTTTTTGTCACTGCGTTTCCGACTCTTTTTTTGCTGAAATCTTTGCACACAACTCAACTGTTATCCATATCTCGATAATCCACGTGCATGGATATTTATAGTACGAATATGTTGTTAATCCGTATTTCAAGAGAAATTTTTTATATCATTCGTGGTCAGGTCTTGATTATCAACAACTAAACCTTAGTCAGCACAACAAATGCACATTATGGATGTCCAGACTCACAAATAATATAACAGGAAAAATCCAGTGAATTTAATCTTTTATAAAGAACACTCCAAAATACCCATAAATATTTTTTAACAAACTGTCAGAAAACCATTATATTAGAATGTAGGCACAAGGAGATATTCAGTTTCCTCTCATTTTGATCGACAAATTACTTATTTTGACATTTATCTCATTTTGATCGATATGTGGTTCATTTTATTACTAGTGTCTAATTTTTATACGTGTGATTATTTTCTTTGGTTTGATCTGATCTGTTATCCCCTTTCTTGTTTTATCAAACACTTCTCTTCGACTTTTGAGAAGTAATTTCTCATCTAAATATTAAAAATTTTTTGGTCAGTCATCCATCATTAAGAGTGAACAACCAAATCTCCCAACTTTAGAAATTGATTGATTGCGAGATCGCCTGAATTTTTTTATTCTGGATGTGACGGTGTTTTTTGGTTAATAAAAATGAATAGAGGACATCTTTTACCCCATCAAGTTTTCCCAGTTGAAAACATCCAACTCATTAGGTGTAGAAAAGGAATTAGTCTTCATTAGTAACGTCTTCGACAAATAATGACGATAATGTACCCAGTCTATCGACGAGGTATCAAAGTACAAGAAAATATCATCAGCAATGTTTGGCTCTATGTTTATAGTTATTTCCTGAGGGATATGATCACTCCCTATGTCCCAAAGTAACCTTGGTCTGTCTACTTGATCCAGGAGTTGTGGAGACACTAGGGCCAATCCAAGCATGTCACCGCCATAGTGTGAAAAATGGTTAGGTTCCTCCGACGTCAAGACTTCAACTCCAATTTCGCTAACCAGATTTACTAGGAGTCGCCAGTCCCCGTTGTTTTTGCAATATCTGTAGCTCGTATTCTTAGCATTCAGGTCTCCTACCAAGATCGATATAGGGTTTGTTTTGAAAAATTGAACAATTTTCGCAGAAGATCGGGCCAAGTCCTTAGGTATAGTCCTCCTACGCTCATCCATGTCCCTCCACATTGAACATCGATGGACACGAATTCCGAATCGTCGACGAATACAATACAGTTGTTCCGTGTTTGCAATTCTTTACGAAAAAAGATTGAGGTTCCAGTTCCAGCCACTGCTCCTATACTTTTTTCCGTGTTTGATTTTCGTTTTGTTAACTACCAAGACATCCACCTTGGCATTCCTCACAAGTAGCGCTAGTTCATCATGCCTTTTCACCAGGTAGCAGGCATTGACCAGCACTACTTTCAAATTCCTTTTCATAGTTTTTGTTGGTGGTCTGCGCTCTCCACAGCCAGGTCCACCAGACTCTATAAATCCACTTTCAGCAGTGTACATAGGTTGATCAGACGTGCGATAATTTCATTTAGCTTCCAAGACACCGTTTCGAGGACTCCTGCCTTGCTCTGCTCATGTTTCCGTGTATCACTCTGCTCCACCGACCCATCCTGAGTATGTGAAATATTGGTCCTCATCATCTCTTGTGTTTGCTTTACCGTTTCCCAAGATACCGTTTCGAAAACTTATGACTTGCTCTGCATAATTTTCCTTGTAGTGCTCCGCTCCACCGGTTCATCCAGAATATGTGAAATATTGGTCCACTTCATATCTTGTGTTGGCTTGATCGCTTCCTTTCTATACACTGTATGTATGGAAGTTAAGATACGACTGCATGAGATTCGTTTCTACTCGACGTGCAGTATTGCTATCTTCTATGGTTGAAAACTCTCAGTAGAACAGACAAATTATTGGATATGAAGATCCTATAGTAGGCCCAATACAAATGAGATTTGTTGAACCTCAAAAAACATCTTCCATAACATCAGGCCTCATACTAAAAACCAGTTCTTGTGGAATATAGTTGCTTGCGATATCTCATAGAGTTTTTGGCTTTCCCACATAGACAGATAAAGCTGGGAATACGCCGTGTTAGTCCTCACCATAATAACAAAAATGATTTGGGTCTTCTGATGAAAGGATCACAAAGCCACATGAATCAGACAATAATTCTAAACGTAGTCCAACTGATTTGTCTTGTAACAACCATAACTAGTGTTCTTAGAATTTAGATGACCAATTAAGATTGGGATTCTTGTTGTAGAACTTAGAGATATACGTAGAACAAGTCTTAAGATTCTCGGAGTATAGACCTCAAACAATAATCCATACTCCGTCTCAACAATCGACCATGCTTACAAATTCACATAATACATCACAGACGACGTTTGGATTACGAATTCGGAGCCAATCCCAGTAGAAAATCTTGCTAGAGCAGGGGTGTCAAAATCATTTAGCTTCGAGGGCCGCATTTATAATAATTTTTCATAAGAAAAAATTATTTATTTATTTTAATAAAAAACCAAAAATAAGGGAAAACTAAATATGTAATCACCATCTTCTAATCGTGCTTAGAGCAACTTGTGGAGGATTGACATCTTTTTTAGGATACAATTTTTGATATGTCAGGCTCAATTATTCGTGTAGTCCCGACTTTTATTAAAGCCGATAAATTTTCATAAGTGAGTTTTGTTCTTTGAACAGTTTCTGTTAATTTCATAAATGAAAAAAGTTGTTCACACACATATGTCGAACCATACATGTTGCGTGGGAGTTGAAATTGAGAAGGCTATCGTACTTGACTCCAAGGACAGTGGGGGACTTTGTCACTGGAATCCGAGTGGGACCAATGAAAAGACTCGGTTCATCCTTGGAACGGCGGTCCGACGTGAATGTGGAACAGATAGACTTGGTTGCAGAAATCGTTAGTCGATTGCAACAATCCAATCGTGGAGTGTTCAATTTTGTCTGAGTTTTAAGGGATGCGACTTGCGTCGAGCGGTTCCGTATTGCAATGACTACATCGTCTGCGTAGGATAATAGCAGGGAATCTTCGTCTCCATCATTAGGTAGGTCGTGTAGGAATAGGTTGAATAGAATTGGTGAAAGTGGAGACCCCTGGGGTACCCCGTTCGGTAGTAATCGTGATCTAGATCTGAGATCATCACTGACTACTCTTCCACGTCTTCCAGACAAAAAGTTAGCCAGCCATAATTTCACATTCGGAGAATATCAGTAGAAAATATTTTTCCAACCAGGATTTTCCTCGAAACAGTGTCAAAGGCTTTGTTGATGTCAATAGAAACCAAAATTGTGCGTTTGTGAGGTGGGGATGGGTGTTAAAACCGTCGGCAATGAACTGCGATAGGGTAGCCAAGTATGTAGCGGTGGACCTACCGCGGAGGAAACCATGTTGAAATATAGGACGCGGAAGATACGGAATAATGACTGATAATACAAGTTTCTCCATAATTTTTGACAGTGTGCTGGTAACGGAGATAGGCCTGTAGGAGGCAGGTTCTGTCTTTGTTTTCCCAGCCTTCAATATCGGTCTGATGATAGAATTTTTCCAAATCTTGGAATAATATTATAGTTAATGGAGAGGTTGTATATATGCGTGAGGTAGCCAATTGCGTAGTGGCTTAGGTGTTTTGGTGAATAGAAGATACTTTGTCAGGCCCGCACACCCGTGAGCTCTTTAATCTGGTGATAACATCCAAGACTTGGTCATCTGAGAATAGTTCGTGGTAAGGTTCCTTCTTCGGTTTATGGGCACGCACCTAATGTCCAGGTGTTTCGAGAAGGTTTTGAAGTTAATTTCATAAGGGTGTTAGGATGTAGGTGGCATAAGTGTTCAGGAGAAGGCTCCGTCTGCATCATCCAGCTCCGACTTGACTTGTTTAAGAGTTTTCCAGAAGTGTCGGGATGTACTTTTCCTGTCGAGGTGGTTAACTAGATGCTGCCATCTCTTGTCCTTGTGTTTTTTATGCTCTGACAGATCCTTTTATTCAGTTGTCTGAGGGCTGTCAAAGACTTCACGTCCAACAGATGGCATCTCTTCAGCCGGTCTCTTTGTTTTATAAGACTTATTGTATAAGAGCTGAGGGTAGGAATAAACTTCTTGTATGACGATATAGGAATAAAAATATGGTCAGCTTTCTGAATGGCAGCGTTGATAATTTCTGCGGCCTCATCAATCTTCACTGTGATCTCTTAGAGTGGATTTTTTTAATCACCAAGCTTCTTTCAATGAGAGACTTATTTTTTTAATATTAATTAAATAAATAGCATATTAAATTCGAATTTTTGCTCTTCTATTTGTGCCTTCTGGTGGTGCCCTTCTGATGACAATGGATCTGATGATCGTGGGTTCAAATCCGAAAGATGGAGATGTCTGCGAATGTCAATTCTTGTCAAACAGATACCACTCATGAGGCGACGAATCCTTCTGGCACGATACAGTAGTTGAAAGGGATCTTCCTGACCAAATCCTCTGGTGAAAATTACAGTAGAACTCTTCCGCCGAAGAATGATGTCCGCGACAGTGGAACTTGCGATGAAAATAGAATAGGGCTGAGCAATTTTTCCACCTCTTTTTGGAAGCGGAAACCCTGTAATGTACTATTGGAAGATTAATTTGGCCGGCACAACAGATGTTCCCCCTTGGGTCCTTCCTTGGATTAATTTGCTAGGACTGTTTGTACTGGGTTTATCAAAGATTGTATGCCTGGGATTAATAACATTCCTCCTAGTTCAGTAAGGTGAGATATAATCGGTACATTAGAAATAATTAGAAATGCTTCCTACAGTGCAATGTAAATTTATCACTCACAGATGGCCGCCCACTAGGAAGTTGCATCTCTTTTACAAAGAAACTACTAAAAAGCAACTCCAAGCTTAATGGAATGCTTTCCTGTATTTCAGTATGTGATTTCGGTTTGATGTAAATAACGACAATGACACTTGAGAATATTACTGCGACAACTCCACACACGATTTCAATTATTTGAAGTTTCGTCATTTTTTACGGCTTTACTTTCTGACGAAATTATTTCTTCAAATCTAATTTTATCTTAAATTTAGTCGGTTTTACAGTATTCCGATGTTTAATTATAGTTTTTTGTCTTTAATTTCAGTCGACATTGGTTCTTTAAAGAATCCTTCATCTAAAATTCAGCCGGATTTATTTACCATTTCCAATAAATTCAAAAATCATATCATTGCGGAAAAATTGTTATTTAAGAGCTGAAATTTCGATAGTCACATTTTTATAGTTTTGTGAGATGAATCCACATTGATAAAATCTTCCTATTTTAATTTTTTATTAAGTGAAACGCATTTATTTCTCTATGCCCAACAGAAACAGAAAATTTATAAATATAATGTTTAATTTCATATAGTTTATATGCCGTAATTGTTATAGTATGATAACTATTCAATATATATTTATAATCACTATCATAATTTGATATCCTATTATAGTGATAATAACTGAAATGCTCATCTGTTATTTAAGAATTAATGTTCATATGTACAATTGTGTTATTGTCAATATATGAAATTTTGATATTTCCACTTATTACTCCTCTGATTATCTCTTTGTTAAACAAAAACCAAATCGACGTATTTAAGTTATTCTTTGGGTTACAGTCATTATCTAAATAAATCTTAATTAGAACCTTTTCTAGTAAAATAAAATAAACTATCATCATCGTTTTTGGTGAGGTGGTGACGTGCCTCGTTTCTTCTCTGTACAACGAATAAGAAAAATGTCTAGAAAGCAGAAGATACAAAAGAATATGGTTGCCCTAAAGTTTCTTACAATCAATGCTAGAGGAATATCTAAGCCTCAGTAAAGAAATACTCTCTGTGATGACCTAGAAAAATATAACGTTTCTATTGGCTGTATACAAGAGACGAAAATTACGTACTATCTCGATGAAAACCACGGAAGATATCGTCTAATATGTCTACCCAGTGACTCAAAACACTATGGTCTTGGATTCGCCATTCACAGAAAACTATCATCTGACATCAGTCGCATTTGGCGGGTGAATGCATGTTCATACGAAGGTTCAACAACTGTCAGCGATCACAGAATGGTTATTGTCATCTTCAGCCTGGCGAAACATGGTATCAAACATAAGAAACATAATAACATTACGAACAATAATATTGAGAATACAAGAAATGGATACGCAACGGGAAAACTGATCTCTCATCCAGACACAGTCAAAAATTACCAAAACATCTGCTCTCATCTGAAGGACCAAACAGTAGGAATTTCGTGGGATCACACAAAGTATATAATAAACGAAGCAGCAAGCCAGTACCTCGGCACGCGGGAGATGGCCAGTAAGGGTCGGACGACACATACAGAACTAGTAAAGGAGTTAGCAAAGAAGTTAAAAGAAATCCATACAAAAAAACTATAACAAGAGAAAATTCCTTCAGGGGCAGAGGGACCAAATCCGTCTCTTCTATTTTCATTGACCATATTGCCCAGGACCGTTGCACTCCACTAAACGTCTGGTATCTGGACGATTGTATTCTCGGTAGAAGTCCCGATGATATTCTCTTCAAAGTTGCATCGATCAGACGTTTGTGTGGAAAAATCGGTCTGGAATTTAAAAATGAAAAGTGCAAAGCAATTAATCTGAATTTGAGTTCCGATTCATTCTACCTTTTTCATAGAAAACTCTGCGATATCATCTCAGGGGTTAGGGAGACTCATATTGATTCTCTCGACTTCCTTGGGTGTGGGATTTTGGTAAACCGGGTGAGGGAGTTATTGGAAGGCAAGAGGACTAATTTACGTCAGTATGCCGACAGGATGAGTTTTTTTGACCGTCATGTCGCCTTTTTTATGCTGAAGAATTGTCTCCTTCTCCCAAAACTCCTTTTTATTCTACGGAGATCCCGATGCTACGCCGAAAAAGACCTTCTATCGTTAATTGATATGGATATCCGGTCGACGATGGGGTCCATTCTTAATGTTTGTTTTGATTATTTCGGATAGTTACAGGCCTCACTCTCTGTAGCCTACGGTGGTTTGGGTCTTTCTCTTCCTTCGGACGTTGCTTTGGGTGCCTATTTATCTTTGTTCGGCTCGTCAAGGCGTTTAGTGGATACGGTCCTTCACTCTACTTCCGGACTAAACGTACCGCTGACGCCGTCGGGAGCCTGGGATGATTGGATAAATTTGTACCTGAATGCTCCGGCCAATTGTGATAAGCAATTGTGATAAGATTTATATCGTGATTTAGAGACTTTTTTGTCGAGAGTCCTGATTACACATCTCGGAATTACACTCATTAATCTTGAGGCCGCATCTGCTAAGGATTTCATAAGCCACTCAGTTTAACTGCAATCGTACCATCGTTCAAATATCAATAATTGAAAGACGTGGTGCCATATATAAGGGCTGCCTCGTCGACTTCTACTAAAAGACCACGTAAAACCAAACTAATTATCACGTGATCCCGACGATGACTTCTTTTCGATTGTTCCAAAATTTTACTCCTTGTTTCCTGGTGGGATGTCGACCCCCTAAAAACGAATTGATTTTTCTTAAATTCCCGATCACTAGGAGTACGATGAAGCATGTCCTCTTTGACAAAAAACACCTCAAATGCAAATCGCCGGATAGATAAAAAATGATGTGGAGGAGAGGAGACTAAGAGTCCGAGAAACTAGTGCTCGTGACAGACGCGATGAGACACTAAACTGAACACCGATAAGACACACAGAGAATAAGAAAATCTCGTGAATTTTTTACGTGTCTTAAAGCCATTCAACGTAACCAACTCCCAAATTTTCAGATCAGGGAGATTATCAGGAGTAAATTTTTCAATGACCAACTGTTTTATAAGGTTTCTGGATAGGTATTAGTAGTTCAGAAGAACCAATGGAAAGGTTTTCCTTTCTGGCAAATATAGCATTTAGAAGTGTAGTAATTTTATTGATTACTAAAGTGGTCCATATTTGAGAAATTATGGGTTGACATGTCTGGTCTTGGGTATTGATCATTTTTGAGTTTTTATATTAGCATGGTGACTTCCGCATACGTAATTAATTAATTACTCAAAAATGATATATTCAATGGGCATATGTCCATATTCAATGGGCATATTAAAGACTTTTGCTGCCAAGGCTACATTGAAATTAAAAAAATATTGTAAAATATATGAACATTGCTGAGTGATAAAATCAAAAAATATAAATGAAAATAGTTGTATTAAAAATAAATAATTAAAATAAAACATGAACCTAATTTAAATTATAATTTGATTACATGAACCTGATTAATAATTTTATTGTATTTTTTTTGTTGAGCAAAATTGACACATTGAAATCTGAATGGAGGCTATTATTTGAGGCATATATGAACTGTCCGAATATTTCTGAATTTGTCTATATTTTGTTTACTCTAGAAGAAAAAATTTAATTTGAACAAGGATTTATATGAAGCAAAGAAGAGGATAATGCTTTTGCCGTGTTTAGAAAATATTTTCGTATACTTTAAATTTTTTCCAACATTTAAAAATGAATCTTATACTGTCGAATTAATATTAGAAATGTTTCAACGTAAGTTCTTAGTATATTTAAGATGGCAAACGATATACTAGAAACACAATGATTCCTAAAACTAAATATGGTGATTTCTACCGCTGTGGATCAATTCCTATTAGTTTTTCGAATAAATTTTCTTTTATAATTTATTTTATGAAGTTACAATTCTACAAGAATAATTCTTTGGAATATTTTACTGGAAAAGGTTTTAATTATAATTTACTTAGCGAATGACTGTAACCCAAATAATGACCCAAATACACCGATTTGGTATATAGTTAAAAATGATACAATCCGTGGAGCTTTAAGTGCAAAAATCAAAATATCATATATCAAAAATAACAACATTGTAACGTGTAGGTTGATTTTAAGATAAGGGATAAGTTATTCGAAAGGGAAGAGCCTTACTATAAATTGGATAATTATCATATTGAGCTTAGATTGACAGATTAAGCATTCCTCAATATTTATTTCGGCACATAATTCAGCTTATGAATATTACATTTTTGAATTAGTTTATTGTTTCATACATGAGAAGAAACTTAAATGTTTGCATGTAGATCGAATCTTCAAATGGATTAGACTAGGCAATCACTATCATTGCGGATTAATTTCACAAAACAACTCCAATGGAATGTCGATTGAAATTTCATCTTTTAAATTACAACTTTTCCGCAATGATTTGAATTTTGGATTTATCGGATTTGGTAATTTAATCAACTGAATTTTAGAAGAAACATGTTTTAAAAAACCACCAACCCTGAAAAAACGGCGGATACATGTAATGATTGGAATCGTATGCGGAGTTGTCGGACTACTACTTATTAGTGGCAGCATAGCTACTGTTTATATCAAATCAAAATCACATACCGAAGAAATTCAAGAAAACATTCCATTAGTCTTTTTAAATGAATAATTTATTTCCTAAAAAACGCCAACAATTTAGTTCAATTTATATAATTAAGTTTTTTGTAAAACTTGAAAAAAACTCCATCCAAAAAATAGTCACTAGAGAATCATTTACCATGTTTTATAATCAAGACAAATCGACACTAACCACTTTGATACCGGAAGTCACATTCGAAGATGAGTTTGGTGGTCGTCTTTACACCCATAGAATCCACACAAGCGCATTTCGTGCATTAGCGAATGCTCGTATGTGCATGGACACGTCTTTCGATTATTGAGAGATTCCTTTCCGGAGTTCCTCACTCCGTATCATTTAATGGTAATTTCTGGTCTATTTAATTGTTTCCATGATAACTGGCTAACACCGCATTCCTTGTAGATTCTTTTGCATGAGATTCTGATTGGCCAATTAATTCCTGTTATTTGCTCAGGTGATTCCTGTGAAAGACTCCAGCCTGTGCTCTTCCTTTATTGAGGTATCCCAGGTCCCAGCCTTGTATATAAAAAAAGATTATATAAGCAAGTCGTATACCAATATAATTAGTTTGGTGATAATCACTTTTCGTTTAAGCCATTGTTTTTCAACCTTTTTTTCTCTGTCTAAACTGAAGATTTATTATACACAATTTGGTAAGATATATTAATTTTGCGTCAATTAATTCATCTCTTAATACGGAATCATAGTTTGAAACTTTGGATTTGAATTGATCGATCATCCACTAATAAATACAAAAACTATTTCTGAAAAAGAACCTCAGTTTTGACTGAAGACAAGTGGGATTTACAAATTTTCAAATTCAAATTCATTATCTGCAACTTTTTGACTTTAGTAATTTGACAATTTCATTTCTTAGAAATAATAGTTAATATATGTCGATTTTAGCATCAAACAAACTAGTAGCTTCTCGGATTGATGTAAAGAAGCCTTAAGACTCTGTGGACCATTGCTTTCTCTACCATTTTTGGACTGATTGGCCTCGCAATGTGGATTCCACACTGCACGTGTAAAGCTATCGATGAAGTCTTTGAAACATTTGTCTTCTTGGGTTTTCCCTCACTGTCTGAGACCCAAACATTGTGATTTCTTTCGGGATTTACTAATTCCTTTTTTTGTAGAGGTCACAAGTACAGATTATATCCTTTGAGGTCTGTGTAGGTGCTAGAGACGAGTCACTGGCCCGATCGATTGACCAGACTATGTTGTCTTTGGAGATCAAGAAATGGATTTTCCTATTTTACTTTTCTTTATCAGCACTTGGAATGGACTCTAACTGTACAGGTGTTTCTACCGCTACAAGCCTTAAAAATCAATTCAGTCGTTTCAGAATGGGATCTTTATATGGCCCATTTTTATTCCTTCTTGAGAGTCACAAAATTTTTCTTTTCAGAATTCTGCTGGTCCATGGGCAAAGACGTCTGGGCAGCAGTCACTTTTTCGACTTTAGGTATGTGATATATTTCATTTTCTTGGAAATACAATATAGGTCGATTTTATAAAGTTTTTATAATTCTTTTAGCATCTAACAAACTATTCGCTTCTTGGAACACCTAAAACCACAATAAAACCAAAACTAACCATCAAGAAGATTCTAAAATTTTAATATTTTAAAGTCAATTTTTAGGTCAAAATTTCCATTTTATAAAGTCAAAATAATATTAGCCCTATTAATTTTTTTAAATAAAACATTTTTTATATTAATTAAACAATTATTCGAAAATAAGTTATTAGCTTCTGGAAGTCATATGCCTGAGTAGAGTGGCCTTCAAAGTCCATTTCCGATATAAATATGACAGTGTTATCAATTAACAACTCTGACATACCTGTCAAAGAATAAGCCAGTGGAGTTGTGCTTGGATAATTGCCCTGTCGATCGGTAACGTAGGACCCACCTGAATGTCCTCGTTGGTAGTTCCATCATACTTGGATTGTAGATTTACAGTACCTATAAGTGCCGATGTGGTGGTGCAGTAGATTGTTATGGAATCATCCAGTTTTTTACCTAAGAAGCGCAGGACCATTCTCAAGAAATGAGGCGATTAACTGAATTGGAAGCGATTCCTGGAGTTCATTAGATACTCCTCCATACTGAAACAAAGAGATCGAAAACGGCCGGACGAAATTAAAATTAAATAAGGGAAACAACCATTGTTATCGAATTGCCACGTAAATCGATTCCTTTCTTCTTCCAACATTGTCAAAATACGGTAGCCATATGCCGTGGAAAGTGGTAGGAAAGCCAATAAATAAATTAAGAAGTGTTGATTGAAATAACTAAAAGAAATAAGAGGGAAATTTCTTTTTTTGTAAGAAACTGACTTCTGATTACACTCAAAAACTACGAATAACAAGAGATTTATTGACTTTTCCAGTTGATCTATTTAACAATTATCATTATTTTTGCAAGACGCAACTCAATGAATGTTATCACCTTGTAGCTTTTGCAACACTTTGATGATCTTCCTATTAGATTGTCCACGCTCTCCTTGAAAACGCGAGCATTGTTACCGGAACTGTTTGATCCGTTCTTAGTATATGCCAAAATAACTTCCACTTCTCCCTTTTGGCGGTTAATTGTGAAAGGCAACGCTACATCGATTTTGCTGGTGAGTATAATTTATCATAAATTTTTTTTCATTAAAATATGTAATTTTACGAATTAACTAAAGTGAATTGATAAAGTCTATTATTGTTACACAGGATCACCGGGTTAAAAGGAAAGTTACCCCAGATCGATATGGGGGATGTTCTATCAGACGTGACGAGAATCGAGAAATGACATGCATTTTGTATCTATGGTGGTTTTAAAGGTATTTGGTCAAAGTTTGTAGGAATGAAGTCGTTGTCTTCCTTCCGTAGTCGACTAATAAAAAACTGCTTCAAGAGGGGTGGATGTATAGTTGCGACCAATGACTCTTTTGAAAGGTTCCAAAATTCAGACAGTTTTACGAGATAGCAGCATGAATACTTCGAAGTTAATAGTTGAGGCAGTCATTGGTTGAGTTTTCCTTTGTTCAATTTCAGTTATTGGACTTTTAAGCAATATCATGTCCTATATTCAAATATATATAAGTCTTCCAAAACCTTCCGCTGTGACTAAGATATGTGCTCTACCTGCTTACTCTAAAGATGATTCGGTAATATATGATCATAAAGTGTCATCCACTTTGAGTGTGTAATTATGGTGTTTATAGAATTTGCTCACAAAACTTTTCCATATTAGTACTATTGTTTCTATGTTTACTTTAGAATTGTGAATTTATGCCATTTTTCTGGCTAGCAGATCACACAGGTATTGTTGGTAGACCAATTACTGCAAAATTACAGTGACTGCACTATTCTCCACTATGGTTGAAGAATAATACACAACGATCTTTATATCTAGAAGAAAGGTAACCGTGCGATACTCAATCATGTTCTGTCGACCAAATCCATCTTCTATTTTTTCATTAAAGTCTTTCTTTTCCAAAGAGACATGGACAAGTAAGTTCGCCTCATTCCATTTCGTCGCACGTCATAGTTTCGCGCACATCACTTTATTCTTCGGCGGAATAGTATTCAAAATGTAATTTTTATCATAGGATTTGTTCAGGGAGAAGGAAGATCCCTTTCAACTACTGTGTCGTGCCAGAATGACTCGTCACCTCACGGGTGGAATTTGTTTTGACAAGAATTGACATTCGCTGAAAACCCCATGATTGCGGCTCTATGTTCTTTGATTTATTACCAATGAGACTACATGCTTTCCTTAAACGATACTTAAACTTGTCCATGTCTCGAAGAATATTAAAAAGATCCATTCACTTTTTCTATTCTTTAATCTAGAACACGCAAAGTTACCAGGAGTGTCTCTCAGCAATATAGCGATCTCTTGGACTTTTATCTAAGATCGGCGTCAAGGCGGTTTCGTGTTCATTAATTTTTTTGGCTGTGGAAATAAAAAGCAAAATAAATACCTGCCCAAATACACAAATTGAGATATTGTCATCTCGCAATGCTTTTTGCTTCATATTTGAAAATAGTCAATCTCCACCGAAATGAGTATAATTATGTTAAGAATAATAATTATGACTTTAAGGTATACCATATTGTTTTTATCACTAATTTGTAGCACACTGATGGACTGCAAATCCGAGACAATAATGTCGGCAGGCAAATGAGAGGGAAACACTGTGGAATTCCCAAACTGTTCTGTAAATTGTAAGGTCTTTTTTGTCTCTTGTAGACAGCATACAGGGATTTTGTATTCACATGCCAGTTTTGTTTTTTGTAAGGTTTTTTATATCCTATGCGATTAAAAGTTTCCATAGTGAACGAAGAAATTGGTAGGAATACGTATAAAACATAGTGCAATTTAACCAGAATAACATAGAAATATACATAATGAATAAATTCAGATAATCCCAGCATTGCTAGCAGTCATCAATGCTCAGAAATTATGTAAGTGCCATTTAGTGGGAACTACACTGGATGGTTTTTGACTAATGGTACTTTTTTTATTATCATTGAGGATCTGGCTCCAACAAAGATGGTGAACCAATGAAGAACAGAATAAAAGTAAAACTTTCAAGTATACACTAGAACCAACTAACGTAGACGCAAAATTTTAACTGTTTAAATTATATTTTTGTAAGACAAAAATTACTACAAAAGTCTTTGATCCTAAGATATTTGGTCAGAGAAACAAAATGAAAAGAACGGAATATCTGATGAAAGATAAAAAATAATAAATATTTATGAAATTCAAATAAAAAAATTAATAAAATTTATATTAAGGTCATTAAAATATATTCAAGTTATAAAATGGAAACACCTTCATTGTATGCAATATGCATTAATAATATTCGAAAATACTATGATGAAGAAAGATATATAAAATTAAACGACAAGTCTAAAAAAATGTTGTCCAAAAGAATCCAAAATGAATTGAAATATTTGAGTTCATGTCCTGAGAACGATAAGTTATTTCAAGATTCAAGTTTATATCCTATTTCGGAAGTAGTACAGAAGGACATTTTTTACATTGAGAAATATTTGAATTCATGTCCTGAGAACGATAAGTTATTTCAAGATTCAAGTTTATATCCTATTTCGGAAGTAGTACAGAAGGACATTTTTTACATAGAATTAACGCATGAAGATGTTGAAATAAAGGACGTTGTTAATATGATTCGAGTTTATCCAAATTTATCAAATATTACAATAAGAAGAATTTTTTCATACAAAAAGAATCCTTTACTTTCGATTTCCCCGAATGTGGTCAAATCATTCTCACTTTTGCGTTATGATGACCCAGATTTGCTACATTATCTATTTATGACTGGATTTAGAAAACTAATTCGTCTCAGACTCCTCGCACAAAAAAAGTCTATGACTATTTATAAAAGCACACTAAAAATAATTGAAAAACTGGAACGCATAGATTTTCACAACGTCTTAGTTACCGATTTTGCTGAATTTAAGAAGGCATTAATAATCCAGAGTCTTTAAGGTGGATTTTGTTTCAAATCTAGATATTTTATACATACAAGTGATGGAAAACTAAAAGGATACGACTGTAATTTTTTTTCACTTTTTAAAAAAGCCAAAAATCTTACTTGCGCGAATTTTTCTGGATATTTTATTAAAAGAAAAATACTAAAAAAGTTAACCAAGTAGTTTACTTTAATAAATTTAGACTAGTCAGAAAAATTGGATTTAAAAAATTTCACCATAATGAAATTTTACTTTTCAGTAAAAATATAAGTGATTCTGTATATTTTATAAAAGAATGTAGAATGATCCGCAATCAATTATAAATAACCTTGTCTCGTCTATACAACATTTCGATAATAAAATAAAACTATTTACCTATGTTATGCGAAAGATTAATTATGTTCATTTTAAAATTGAAAATAAATTATTAAACCCATTTTTGAAAGTATTCTAAAATATAAATTTAGTTTATACGTCGATTCATGTATTTTGATATAGACTTCAGTACAACTATACAATAAAATAAAAAACCGAGCGATTCCACACTCTACCATTTGGTATCATATATCTCATCCATAGCTTTATTTTTGAAATTTTTCTTGAGATGATCAGTTCTGACAATGCACACTCCGTATCACACTCTAATATTTTATTTTTAGACTTTTATTCAGTTTTTAGTCCATTTTAAACCGTGGAAGATCTCAATCTTTGTTTGTTAATTCTTATTTTAGCTCCCTGCACTGTCTGTTATGTTAATAAAACTTCATTACCCAGACAAATATTTTCAGCCTGATTGTAACTTAATAATGAAAAATATGAGTATCAATCTTATAGCTTATGTTGGCTATTCTGAAGGACTTGTCAAAGTTCATATTACAATATAATTTTAGTTATGTGTTGAACGTTTTAAAACAGAAGACTTTCTTGATTCCACTAAATTTGATTTGTTATGTTTTTCAAAGTTCATATTACAATATAATTTTAGTTATGTGTTGAACGTTTTAAAACAGAAGACTTTCTTGATTCCACTAAATTTGATTTGTTATGTTTTCTTCTAGGTATTTGAAATATATTTTGTTAGACGAAAATGAAAAGAACATGAAGATTTTTTTAGATTATAATGGAATTTATTATGTTTATTATTTTTTTCAAAAGATATTGCATACCTGATCTAGAATTTATATTAATTCCAATCATTTACATCGTAGAAATTATAGCTAAATGTTCAAACTCCAGACATTTAATATGGACGTATGGTCTAATAAATTTAATATTGTAAAAATTTTTTTATTTAAAAGAGACATGGAATTAACTATTATCATCTTATAAACTTTTTCGTTTTTAGATGTATCTGCCAGATATTAAGAGACCCAAATGATATTTCCCTTATATTTATGAATTCTAATCATAGCGATTTGAATCCACGTGAGCTTATACTAAATAAAATTGTTCAGTTTATAAAAAATCATTGTACTGAAGTCGAAGATTATTTCAATAGGTTGATATTTCATAAGTTCTATCTTAAGGTCAATGAAATCCACAGTAAATTTATTGGATGCAAACACAGATGAACGAATTTGGCTTTGGGCTGTGTGGGAATGTGCTAATTTATTTAGGAGATATCGTTATTCCTTATTTTTATAATAGCAAGTAGACATGTGGGCATGCTTATTTCTCATAACATTCTTATAAAAATTGAAAATATCTGTTTACTATCTAACATGAAAGAGATTCATTATTATGCAGAAATTTTTAGGACAAATTATAATGTTGTTATTTTTTTTAATTTAGTATTATATTAATCGACAGTAAAGTTAATTAATATTAATTACTTTATTAATAATATTACTAATAAATTAAATATTTGAATTTGTGTGACTGTTTTTCTACTAAGCACAAACATTTCCAATGGACCAATCTTCGAAGTACCCTAACAGAGAAATCAGTAAAAACGTAGATTTTGTGGTTCCTGGTTTGTTCGGAACACAAAATCTGATGTACAACTTCTCAATCTTGTGCCGCTACAAATTTCCATTCCAATCTTCTCTCTTCACAGGCAATCAGTGATACACTCAAGTATGTTGACAAACTCAATTGGGTCGTTGATGTAGTCATGGCTGCTCAAAAAAGATTCAACATAATTCCTCATGGAGGATTGCCGATGATTACACGTACATATAACAAAAAGATTCCCATTAGTGGTGGATTTGAAGACATTCAAAAAGTTCAATGATTGACTAATATCTACAATAAATAAGAGCAGTTGGAAATATGGAATAGAGACAAAACCGAATAAGCAACTTATATCATATTGGCCAATTTATGGCTTAAAGTTCACGTCATGTGTTTAAAAACACAATTTTGCCGAAAAATTGGCTAATTCTCAAATTGGGCCAAGATGAGGTCCTGACAGAGCGTGCTGGGATCTCGTGATTAGTTAGTTTGTGTAACCGTGGTCTCTGGTGTTATATTAATAATATTTTTTTTAATTTTAATATCTTGTTGTTGTGGACATGGTGGTTTCTTGTAAGAAAAGAAAAAAATGTTTCAGTCGACCTATCTACGAATATTACTAAAAGAAAAAACAAAAGGACCGTAGAGAATGTGGTCGATGACTTCACCAAAACGCAAGAAGTTGTCAATATTGACCTTAAAGAACATCTCTCTCTACAATGTCTAGTTACAAAGTTCACACTGTGGACCGGATGCAATGGGCTGTGGGGATCGTTGAGTCTGCAACATCAAAATTCAAGAGGATTTCCCGTGGTGGATGGCCTCTGATAACGAAAGCTTTTAACTTGAGATTTTGGAAATTAAGTCCATTGCCGATTTCAAGTGCTTGCTTTCCTCCAAATCCTTTGTGGTCTGTCAGTGGAAGAAAAACAGTTGGTAAAAGTTTCAAACTTTGGAAAACGTTTTGGTGAGTTTTGTTGCCAATTTGCAAAATTACTCACCTCATGAAGGAACTTTTGTGTACTTGCAACGAAGATTCCCAGACAAATTTTAGAAAGGAGATTCTGTGTGGAATTAAAGCATCAATTAAAAAATATAATGATTCCTTGCCAAGCTTGGATATCTACGATATCACTGATATCATATATTCTGGGCATTGTATTTAAGAGGCTCTTACCGAGAAAGACACGAAAGAAGTAGGGAAGAATCAAAGACAAACAAACTCACTAAACTTAAGCAACAACTTGAGCAACTTCAAGTGGCTTGTGAAATAAACCGGAAGAATCAATTTGAAGAAAAAATTTCCCTCATTGCTGATTATTCGGAGAGTACCATTTGACAGAAAAAAACAAGGAGGACCATAACACGATTAGCTCTGGGCAATTAGTCATAAGAGACGTATCGTGCGCTTAGCTTCCTCCTCCGACCAATTTTTACTGATTATTTTTACAGTGGTACCTAGTATCGTCGTCTCGCTATTTTGCTAGATGATAGGCCGAAAACGGTAGGGATCTCAGAAGCGACCATATTCCTCAAAAACTATTTATTAACATTAAGCAGGATATCACGGAAGATGTTTTCCTGAGGTTAAACATATCTCGAGTGGATTGGCCCATGATTTTCATGTTGAATAATTGTGATTTACCTAAAGAATTTTCAATAAAATCAACGGGGGCCAGCTGTTTGAAGAAAAATCTCTAATTTTCAGGTCACCAACGAATGAACATAGTGGATTCCCTTATTCTTGTCTGAACCTGTGGAATTTATAGCCATTCATTCCTATTGACTTCTCTGATAATGGAGTGACGAGTGTAGGATATGTTCGACTTTGTAAACAGCCATGTCTCAATAAACATCAGGCCAACTAACTACTTAAAAGCCATAATATCAGAAAACTGTAAATCATTATTATAATATTAATAATTGAATACTCAAATCTGTAATTGATAATAACGTCTTCCGTTGTATTATAGCAAATATTACAGCAATTCCATCACCACACAAACAGCTATTATAAATTCGTTTTCTAAATTTAACTCAATATTACTGAATGCCTGAGAGTTCGTTGTACTTCGAGTACCATGGCTTGTCATATAACTCCAAGTTGTGAAGGTCTTTAAATATGTATTCAAGTGTGTTGACTTGTATTTTAGATTTTCATATTTTTCAAAATCACATCCGAGTCCTAATGTTGGTTATTATAAGTTACCGTTTCCAGTGAATAATGTATTATCATCTTTTTTTGATATTTGCATTTTCATGTCTTTTATATTTATACTTCCATATTTAGGAATAGTTGCAACTGTTTCACTGCTGTTATAATAACCATTAGTCGAAATTTCCCACTTTTCACTGAACTGATCTGTATGATTGGAAATCAATGTTAATTCCCAAGAAAAGTAAGATATATTGTTTGCTCCAAAGAAGACTGACATTGTTAATTCTATATCATTTTTCTTCCATATAAGCTCACATAGGAAATTTTCAGCAAAACTAAATTCAAAAAATGCGTCATTTAAATTTTCATATTTCATCTTTGTAAATATAATGTGATTACAGTATTATTGATTATATATTCAACGTCAATTATTCCACTGAATAACATTACGACCCGTTCGTCCACCAATGCAGCCACAAGGGAACATTATTGTACAACATTTTAAAAGTCTTGATATTATTCATCACTGATTTATTGATTATTAAACACGTGTATATTCCTATTATTGATAAATTTTGTACAGCTAGCAATTGGAGCATTCTCACAGCAAATGTTCTAATTATGAATTATTTTTTTCAAATAAAGTGGAAATTAAAGTTTTAAAAAACAAATTAATTTTTATAGAATTTTTATAAAGCGTTTCAACATTTCACTTAATACTTATAAGTCTGATGCAATATCTACATTAACTAGATGTGCCCCCGAATTTCGCTCTTATGGATTCTGAGTTTGCCATCAATTTGGTTTCTAAAATAAATGAAAGACTATTTTAATTTTTTATATTTAATTTTATTGCAAAAGCTTTAAATAATTGATCAAATTGGAAGAATTTAATGTCCTTGCAACGTCTCACCATGGAATTATTCCAAAGACCAAGGGTAAACACTAACTAATCCCGTGTTCCCGATACATTCAAGTAGAGCCCTTATCCAAGCGAAATGATCAAGAGTAGTTTGTCCTGGAAGTGAGGTCGAAGTCAGAACTCGTTGCCCATAAGCGCAATAGTCTCTCGGTGGAATGAAGAGATGGATTCTTATGAATACAATCAAGATATTGTCGTCACCTAGGTTAAGTGGATCAGATGATAACACTAGAAAAAAAGAGATATTCAATCTAATAGCCATATGGCACTACGTTTTTTTAGCGATGGCAATTGAGATTAACTGGAGAAGTTATTTCGATTCTGGTTCGTCATGGCTCATAGGTGTTGCTACTGTTCAAACCTTTTGAGTAAATGAATTCCTATTTATTTCTCCAATCGTCTCAACCACGACGGCACAAAACGTGTACCAGTTTGGTCAAGATGTCTTTTGTATTATTACTCCTAAACCTCCTCAGCTTTAGCAGCGGCATCTGTTCGTTAATCTTTCTGAGGTTCTTAGACATGGAAAGCTATAATATCCATATCAGTTGACGTCACATTTCATATCTAAAGTCGTTGTCTGATGAAGACAGTATCGTCAAGATGGATCACAAAAAAGGTCATTAATCCAACCACAACTCAATGCAGTAATAGTCTATAAAAAATTAGAAAAATACCAACAGTGGGTTTCGAACCCAGACATCCGAAGATATCAACACCTTGTCTATCTCCTATATCTGTCGGTCTGACTTCTAAATGATTTATATCTCTGATTTCTGCACATTCTGTAGGATTTGAAGAATCTTTTTAATCAGCAACTGATTTTATCTGACGAGAATAGATATACAGAAAATGCTAATTCCTGGGGACAGGATTTTGGACCACTAAAGCGACAAGTAATACTGTTTGGTCTCATTGTTTTATCGTCAAATTTAACTTTGGTGGGGGTTCGAAGTGGACCGGAATAATGAATTGTTTGTTTTAAGGATGAAACTGCGCTTATTTTTTTTCAGAAAATTTTCTTTTGTGTTTTCCAAAATATTTTTCTCACAACAACCATAAGCTGAGAGGTTTTTACAAAAAAATAACTGTTTTAAAAAATCTATAAACTTACATTTTTAAAATATCAAAATCTACTAAAAATATCAATGCAGTAATAGTCTATAAAAAATTAGAAAAATGCAAACAGTGAGTTTCGAACCCAGACATTCGAAGATAACAACACCTAAGGAGAGACTTAGACCGCTCTAAATGTTGCGAATAAAAGGACATGTTTTCATAAAAGAATTATTATTAATTATTAAAAACCACTTTCATAGAACCAAAAAACGTTGTATTAACTAAGGTCCCGTTTGTGCAACACGTTTCACAATCAGCTTCACTAGGCGTCTCCATCGCCCTCTGCTTTGCGCATCTGACCTTAGATCTTCTAGGTCTTCTGCAGATTTAAGATTTCTATTTTACCCACGTACATAAATTTTGATATTTACTGATGACGTCATAATTTATGATGTTTCTTTAAACCCTTTGGTATCTGAGAACCGTTCGAAAACGTACATGGACCAGATTGAAAAGTGGTGCAATTAAAACTTCATTTTGGTGGCACGTGAGAAGTCAGGAATGCTGAGGATAACTTGAAGCAGTATGATGGCTAACCTAAAGAGCTTGTTAAAAGACATACCTCGGAAGAAGACTATGAAATACCTTGGCATCCTAATTGACTAGGGAGGTAATTTCATGGAACATGCTAAAATACGAAAGAAAAAAGCTACGAACGCTCTTTACTGAGTAAGAAAATTAAAGCTTGAGCCGGAGACCTTTGTTTATGTCTTCAACACTGCGATACTACTTGCACTGTTATACGGTTTAGAAAGATGGTACGATTCGAAAAAGATAGACTCCATCCTCAAGAAAATTGGGAAAACGCGAAATTTCGCTCTAAAGCTTTCTTACGGGATAAGTCCTCGTATGCCAATTCCCCTATGGGTAGAAGGAAAAATGTGCAAGGTTGGCGGAACTATCGAAAATCTTATTCGAACAAAAGTATCATATTTTCTAAGATGACCCTGCGTTTACGGATTTTTTTGGGGAGACTGTCGAGGTAGAAGTCGATTGGCATGCCCTACTCTTTCATATTACTTCCCCATCATTTAATTTAAAGGGCTTTTTCGTTATAATAACTTATTTTACTTTACCTTAACTTTAAGATTTCTTCTAATTCCATTTAGATCTTTGTTCAGAACCACGGGTAGAGTGACTCTGGGTCTTCCTCTGAATGATGGTTTTTTCTCATTGTTAAAGTAATTGTCCATTATAATATTTGCAAAGGCGTTATGTCCAGTCTGAGCACGTGCCCGAACAGTCTCCACCTTGATTCAATAATGTCTTATTGGCTTCGATTATGCCACAGAGTATAATTTTTTATTTGAAATCTTCTTGGACGAACCTAGGCCCATTAAATTGCGTAATTGTTTGCAATGAAATATATCCATTTTCTTGAGCTCTAGCTCTGTGACTTTCCATGTACCCGAGTTGTACATAAGCACCGGATTTATATATGAGTTGTATAGTCTTATTCTTAGATTTGTTTTTATTAGTTTTCGTCGACTCCATATCTTCTGCATTTTTTTATACATGGCAGTGGCTAGAACTCTTTCATACATCACGTCCTCACTATCATCAAGTAAAGATCCTAATTTCCTTTTTTTTCTCAAATTTTCATCAATATATTTTGATTCCCTCGTGATTATTATGTGTTCAGTCTTTTCCTATTAACACGCAAAGATCAATTATTAAATTCTCCAGGGATTTTCTCTAAAGCAAGTCAAAGTTCCAGATCATTTTCTGACACAAAACCTCTGCATATATAATCTCCATCGGAATGCATCTTTCACATATTGTTCTAAGTGCTCTCAATGCCGCTTCCAGGTATGAGAATAATAGAACCGGATATATAGAGTCTCCCTGAGGTATTCCAACTGTTGTCCCAAAAGGCTTCGATGTTGTGTTTCCAACTCTTACAGTTAATTCAGTGTTCGAAAATAGGAAACGGACAAGTTTTGTGTTATCCTCATCAAGAAAACTCACAGCAACGTCCAACAATGTTTTTCTGTTGACAGTGTCAAACGCACTGGACATGTCCACACCCAAAATCTAAAAATCATTCCTGTATCGTTGACACATGGCACCTGTGGGACAAAACAGCATCTGCGGTCGAGCGTCCATTTCTGAACCCACTTTTCCCGGCAACAAAAATTTATAAACATAAGAAGATATCCGACTAAGGGTTATCAGAGATTGTATCTTCCTCAATGATCTCAGTAATATCACAGGTCTTAGATTTTTTATCGGTCCCTTGCTATTTCCTGGTTTATGCAGAGGAATCAAAATTCCATCATCAAGTTTCAAAGAGGAATGCGCCTCAAATACCATATTGAAAATCTATGTAATAAGGGTTGTCAGTTCGCCTGGTGCATACTTGATCATTTCTCAATGGATGTTGTCTGGTCCCGCTGCCTTGTTGTTTAATTTAATGATTGCCAGGTTAGATTCCTCTGTAGATATGGTAGATTCTGGCTTCTTGGTGATTTCTTAAATGGTCCACATCTGAGGTTTCACTTTCATTCAAAAGTCCTGAAAAATGTTCGGTAATAATCTCAGTTTTTTCTTTATTATCCAATACATTTCTTCCTTGATTGTCGTAATTACAAATATTCGTAGGTTGAACTCCCTCTGTAAAAGAAGAAACTGCTCGAAACATTTGTGTTCCGTATCCCTTCTTCTAATTTCCTTGACAATACGACTTCTTTCTCTTCTTAACTCGTTGTAAGTATTATTATTTGTACTAATTCCATTCTCATCCGAAAATTTTTTTGTTTAATTTATAATGATCCAATTTCGTTATCGAAGACCCCTTTAATTCTTTCCGGGCTTTTTTCCCAAAGCACGTCGAAACTTTCCTTCTTTATTCCATCAACAGTAGCATTCCAAATCATCTCTGGGGGATTTTCCATATTTATGTTCACAATCTCCTTCTTAATTGCCATACAATAATCTTCACGCGTCTTCTCACATAATTTTTCCACAATAAAAGATAAGCTCTCTTCTTTCTAGCTCCATCTATTCCGAAATATCTTCTTAATTGCCATACAATAATCTTCACGCGTCTTCTCACATAATTTTTCCACAATAAAAGATAAGCTCTCTTCTTTCTAGCTCCATCTATTCCGAAATATCTTTTCATTCTGAAACGTGCAACCAGCAGTTTGTGATCACTATAAGTGATGGTACCTCCATAGCTGCGGGAGTCTGTTAGTAAAGCACGAAGAGATCTTTTACAAATAACATATTCAATCTGGTTGTATATCCGGACATAGTCACCATTTCCATCCATTCTGAGTCCAGTCCACATAGTCTTATGCCTCGCATTGTGATTGAATGCAGAATTACAAATGAACTAGTCAAACATGTTACAAAATTACACGAGCGATTCTCCTGACATATTCCTTTTCCCCCTGGCATGTATACCCATAAAAGGTTCTCACCACGGACAGTATCCCACTTTAGCATTTCAATCACCACACAGAAAGGTCATAAACGAGCCTTTGAGATCAGAGATAATATTTGTTTAGTGACATATAAAACAGATCTAGTTCATCGGGATTTGTAGAAACCCTCGCCATTGTGGGCGCGTAGACATTAATTGTGAATATAAGGAATTATCAGAATTGCATCTAGTAAAACAATACAAAGAAAATATTAATTTTAACATTTTTTGCGCAATGATAGACGCTCTTGCGTTTTTACCTATTCAAGATATGGAAGAAAGAATAGAATTCCTAATGAATAATATACCAGAAAATGTTCCAGATTCAAAATATATATTAGATTATTTTGATCGAACATATGTTCGCGGTTATTATCGTTGCTTAAATGATCGAGAAAACCCCTTAGCTGATAGAATACAGCACATTGCTCCATTGTTTCCTCCAAATTTATGGAATGTGTATGAAGCTACACTCAATAATAAACAAAGAACAAATAACTATTGTGAAGGGTGGAACAATAAATTATACAATTTGACGGGATATCGTCATCCATCGATATGGAATATTATATCGTCATTCCAAAAAAAAGAAAAAATGACGAAAACTATTATTTACTAGGATTCCTTTGGAAAAAGAATTTCAACAAGAACAAATAAAAAAACGATTGATAGACAAAAAAGGCTTTTAAATATATGTCTGGATCGCCAGGACGGAAAAAACAGTAGGAGAAGTCCTAAAAGCAATTGCATGGAATATTAAATATTCTTTTGATTCACATTAAATAATCCCTTGATTCACGTTAAATAAAAATCATATGTTTATAACATTTTAAATATTTAAAAAAATTTTAAAGTAGAAAAAATCTGTTTTATTTTTAGAATTTATTTCCACCACGTGTAGTTTTAGTTGTGGCGGGACATTTTAATGCAATTACAAGCTAAGGCATTAACATTAGCCAAAATTAACTATTTAAATAATTTGTTATTCTAAACTCGCTTACTTTAAAATGAAACGATCATGAATAAAAATCTTAATTTATAAACGGAAAAAAAAGTCCGTTAGCGAAATTACGGACTTGACTTTTTTTCCGTATTTCGCAAAATTTCGAAAATTTATAAGGGAAAAAATTCAAAAATGGAAAAAAAATCAAGTGGAAAAAAGTCAAATATTGAAAAAACTATTAAAAATTAAAAGATGCTAGTGGTATCACAAAAATGCGATATAAACTAAAAAAAGACAACTTGACTTTTTTACCGCTTGACCTTTTTTTCCTACAATCGTCCGCTGCTGTGTGGAAAGCAGCCCTGCCATCGATCTTGAGCTTTTCCAGTCTGAGCATTTCCAGGCCTTTGAATCCTCTTAAGTAAATTCCAATAGAAGGCTTATTTATAAATAATCCTTGAACCATGTGGACCACTGTGTCACGGACCACGTGTGAGACGTCTTCATAGTCGTCGTTCTTTCGTAAGTCACGTGTTGTGCTACTAACTTTAACTGCCGCCCGTTTAGATCTTTTTGTGCTAACTTTTTGAACCATACTCCGCATAATGAAGTGGTCAGATGTTTACACCTACATCTCTACCGCCAATATGAAACAAGAAAAACTAAGAAACTGAAGACCCATTCAGTACAAACTGTAGTCGAAATGAATTTGTGGAGATTTGTGTGAATACGACTGTAGTGAATAACAAATCCGACATTTCCGTTTATGATAAGATGAAACACACAATTACTTTTGTAGTAACTGGGATCACTTTGCAAAACCGTCTCCAGTACCTCGAGGTAATAGGGATCCACAATTATGACCTACAGGTGAACGAACTTGCGATTAACCAGCTTGCAAAGATAAAAAACCGGCCTGAGTTTAAGATTTTCATGCATTTCAGATAGTATAACTGAGAACAGTGTTCATTTATTAGAGTATCCTTTTAGTATTACTTTAACTAAATAATTTCTCTTTGATAGAGAAAATATTTTATTAAAAAGTCTCGTTAACAGTTATTTAAAATCTTGGGAACAAATGAGTAATGAGAAGAAATAAGAGAAACAGTAAGAAAAGTCATCGTGCCATAAACACGAATGATGTTAGCTTTGTCACTTATTCCGATAAATTTATCTTTTATAGCATTACAGTTGTCTACAAAATCAAGTAAATAATCCCTAAATTATTTCTCTGTTATATTGGATTTTTAGTAAAATTTGTGATTATTCCTTTACTAATTCAAATAATTAACAAATTGAACAATCAACCAATTTCATCTAATTTACCGAAATTAAGAATCCCAATCATCTTAACTAAAGCGGTGGTGTGCTGCTATATGATTGATTTTCCAAGTTTGATTAAATTTTTAAACGTTTCAGGCGATTTTTAAAGTTGATTGGATATTATGAAGTTGTAAACATCCTTTCTCTAGAATACAGTAGATTAAATACCATTTTCAATAATTTCATGTGTCATTACGGAAAAATTGTTATTTAGAAAACAAAATTTCGATTGAAAATCAATTGGTGTAGTTTTTTGAAATGAATTCGCAATAACAGTGATTGCTTTTTTATTAATACGATATTCAATATCAGCAATTAATGCTGAAACAAATATATTGGAATGCTAACCAGTCAACCAATATTCACGATGATCATTCTTGATTCATAATTAGGAACAAAATGACTTGATAGTGACGTTTCCAATATCTAAGAATCAACGCACACGTTTTTTCATTCAGAAGACTCCAATTATGCCATGATCGAGGACCGATTGATAGATGCATATGATCTGGACGAATTCATGAGGCGAGCAAGACGAATAAAGGGATTGAGAAGTCTAACGGATAGAATAGTCTAAAACATGGCACAAGCAAAACCAAAACATTGTTTACTTGCAACGCGGACGTGCATTAACTAATATTAACCAACTTAACAATTTT
Organism: Dicyema japonicum; assembly: GCA_011109175.1. Taxonomy (NCBI): domain Eukaryota; kingdom Metazoa; phylum Dicyemida; class Rhombozoa; family Dicyemidae; genus Dicyema; species Dicyema japonicum. Next base: position 675,154 of record RDEW01000016.1, read on the forward strand.
CATATATTAATGCAACCCCTACTGCAACCACTACGGACTTGGCTTTGCTATACATCAATGTCTTGATGGGAGAATCCACAAAATGTGGAGGGTCAATGACAGAATAGCAGTACTACAGATTTAGAGTGGGAGGACTGATAATTCTTTTATATAGAGTGAAAATTAATTATTTAAAGTGCTTAGGAGAGTTTAAATAAGTATTTTATTATTGTCTTTGTAAAAAAAGTGTTTAAATAAGCAGCTCAAAAAATCAAAATTTGATTATTTTACCTCGTAGGGTTTCTCACATTGTCCCCCATCTCCGGGATCTCTAAGATCTAATATTAGTACCTAGATATGATTTAATATGCAAATTTTTAAAATTATCATTTAAGGTCACGCCACTTTACAAATAAAGCATACTCATTTAATACTACCACGGTTGTTTTACAACCAAAGAGACGTACCCCAGCTTCAAATCTTATGCAAATATCGAAATCTGCAAGATTCTGCTAGGAGAACAGTGGTATTTCACGTGATATTCCACTCAATTCTAAGTTCTGCTGGAACATGCACTATGACCATTTACGTGCAGGCGACAGTAAAACAATTGATGTGAGAACACACTGTCCGTAAATTAGAAACAATTTAATTTTTTCTATATACTCACCATCAATAAAATCACTCTCCGAGTATGTGATATTTATTAGCTCCGATTTATTTATGTTTATTTCAAGTCTGAGGTTTCGTAGTGCCGGCACGGCATGTGACAGAACGTCGTGAACTTTTCTCCACGGACCTCCAATCATAGCGTCATCAAGCTACCAGAAGTGTAGTTGTGTGTTTATAGAGCGGACAATTTCATCGATGGCCAGAGCGAAAAGTAGTGGACCAAGTGTGTACCCTTGTTGAACTCCAGTCTCCAAACGGATAATCTTTTCCCCGAAAACCAGTAAAGAATTGGTTCCGTAAGCAAGAAAGACAAGTGAAATAAGTTCCGGGGCTCGTTTGCTTGTAGTTTCTAAAATTTGATCCCTCCTCAGTGAATTGAAGGCATTGCAGATGTCCAGCTTGACCCCAATGTGTGGGTTTTGTTCGTTTTTCTGTCCAAAAAAACACCTCGCAGCATGCACTGTCGTTTCGCATCCGTTCCTTACACCAACCCCAATTCTTCATATATTCTCGGACAGACAATGCTGCATACGATTTTCGGTGTCAGTCTTCTGAAATAGTTGCGACCACCTTCGGGTTTTTTGAAAGCCGGTAAATGTGCACTGAAAAAAAGTTCCCTTGCGTGGGGAGGAATATCTCCGTTCAAAATACGCATAACCAGTTTTGTAATTGATTTAATAAGGTTGCAGCCAGCTTCTGCAATAGCCTCTTTGATGTGATCCGGCCGAAAGCTATCGATACCTCCACTGCTACTCGCCGCATACGACGAGATGCCGCGTCGCACTTCGCCTTCGGTGACGGTCATCCTTGACAAATTTCCCGGAATTACGAATGGGCGGTAATCTGCCGGAGGACATGGATGTTTTCGTTTGAGTAGCTCCAGCACCTCAGGTGTCGCAGCCATAACAGTTTCGTCGCTTTCGAATAGTTTGCGGTTCACTCACTCCAAGTTTGTCCGGGCCATTCAAATAAATTGGAAAATTGGAATCAGAATGTCTTGTTTTCATGACTTCTTCCTTGGTGAGAGGATGCACATAGAAAACCTGGATGTTCTTCATTTTTGAGGAAAGGGAGTTGCAAAGTGTCGTGCTTTCTCCTGTATTCCGTTGATCTTTTTTTGAGTCGATAAATGGAATTCTAAGGGCCATCAGGGCAAAACTGAGGAGTTTTAGCCAGGCCTCCAGGTCGTCCGACGTGAGGGCATCGTCAATTGCAGAGGCCAGACATGTAGCCGCGGGGATCCGGACGGGTCTTGGGATCCTGATTGGGATCTTCCTGACTTTCTTTAGATCCGACAAGAAGAGCAAGAGGTTGTCCATATCATTAAAGTCTAGAGGCTCATTTGGTTCGACGTGCTCGCTTGGAATGATCCTCTAGGTTTTCCGACCAGTGTCCATGCAGACACTGCAGTTCCACAGGCAGAGCGAGCATGCAGCCCGCTGAGATATCTTTATGCATCCAAGGTGGAAAAAGTCACCGCAAGACGAGCAGAAAAGTCCATATTTGCGTGCATTAGCATGACTGCATGAAAAGCATGTAGTGTCCAGTCTCTTGGGTGTAATGTGTGTTGCTTCATTATATGAACGACGCTCCATGATGATACAATTACTCACCACACAGGCGTTAATTGAATTTATTTGTTGCATAGAAGAAGATTTTTTTGCGAATCACTTTAAAAAATTAATACGCCAATCATTGGTAATAGTATCGAAACCTTGGTATTCCTTACCGACTTCTCCGTTCACTCTGGGATCTTTCAATTGCAGAGGACTTAAACAACCTTACAAGAAACACCAACTGGTATGCGATCTAACCAAATATGACGTCTCTGTCTGCTGTCTACAAGAGACAAAAACGACCGTACAATGTACAGAACTGTTTGGAAAATTCCACCTTTTTATCCTCCCGTCGGCCTGCCGACATTATGGTCTCGGATTTGCAGTCCATCAGGATCTGATTCACTACGTTACAAGAGTGTGGACAGCATCTGATATTATAATGGAAATGGCGGACGACCTGGACTACCTAGAGAACTAGTGCGCAACAGAAGATCATGGTCGAAGCTAACGGAGAGGATGGTTCGGAATACGGCACAAGGGAAACTTAACTAATTTTATGTTTTCTCGGGAGTGCTTTTTAATAATAATCGAAATTTTGGCAAAATGTATCCTGTGAAATAATTAAAAATTACTGGGATAATACCTTCGTGGGCGTTGTCCATGGAGCTGAAGTCGATTCCAGAACTCGTCGCCATAGAGAGAAATTATCTCCCATTGGAAAGAATAGATGGACCTTTTTGAATACCGACCTGAATTAGGCGCCTCCGGAGAGAGGTGGATCAATTGACGACATCGGAGGGAAGGAAAAGAAATCTTTAATCAAATAGCCAGATGGCACCACACGGCCATTAATTCATAAAAAATCAATGGTAGTTCGTTTGTAATTGGCTCAAGTCATTGTTGCGCGCCAGTTCAACAGCAAGCACTGCTAAAGATTTGAAAAGGAGTAAGTACCACGGCATCGTTGATTTCCAGCCGATCTCCATTGAGACGTCTGAGTTTATCAGGTTAATCGGACGGCTTGCAGGGAAGCGGAAGAGTGTACATAGAATGACGTGATGGTTTTTCCAGACCATTGGGATCGCGATTATGAAAGGTAACTCCCATTGCGTGCTCAATGCCTGCAGGACATAATGGAGACCTATCATAACTCTCCATGATTAATCAAAAAGGTAATTGAAACTATCCATTCTTGAACTCTATCTAAAGCTGTGCGTCAAACCATGAATCTCATATGCAGTGCTTCATGCAACCATTTTATCTCTTGGACAAATTCCATAAAATTCAAATGCTTCTAATTTTCAAAACGATGGACTTCTGGAAACTCCCAGTATCCAATGCCTCGGGAATCGTTAATACGTAAGAACCTAGGAACGTTCCGTTGCGACTACATGAAACCAGTTGCATACGTGGGCTTGAGGGAGGATCATCTTTCCATGATGAAGTCTCTTTTGAATCACGTGATTAGTTAGTTTGGTGTCACCATTGTCTTGGGAATTGTTTCATTTCAGTGAATAAGACTGTTGTTAGAAAATATCCTGGCGAATTGTCTATCGACTCATGAGGGGATGTGTTACGCAACTTATAGGCAGACAAAAAAACAGTTTTTTATTAAATAATTCGTCTAAGAAACATTTCTTAAATTGGCTATCCACCCAAAATAATTTTGACCAGAAACAAAAATAATCGAGTTTTGATGTAAATTGAATTTTAATTGAAAAACGTTTGAAGGTAATATCAGAATAAACCACGGAGCAATTTATCACCGAAATTACGTATTATTGGTGTATAAATTGGTAAGGATGGCAAGAGAAAGAGAAACTTATTTAACACTAAAAGACATAGCTAACAGATTCAAAATTGTATTTCAGTGACGATTTATGTGGAATTATCTGGATTTTCCATCAATAAGTTTTTATTATGGAAAAACAACATATTTTTCCATGCATTACTATAAAAAATCTTGTAAATTAAAAAAGGATTTTTATTATTTAAATTATTAACAAAAAACAGAAATTTTTAACCTGAAAGAATTAATGGAGAATTGAGACCAGTAAACAGAGCACTATGGACGGTGAAGACCTCAGTAGTCTGGTGAGTCTGGCATTGAAAGTATCTCTGATGATACAAACGCAGCATGAATGGAAATATAGCTAATATGATTATATGTTGTTGCTTATAATAATTAGACATGTAGCTCGTCCCTACTCACGTGTAGAGATGATGGACTCTTCAAGTATCACACTAAATGATCGCCTTCGAGAGGTATTACGAAAATGTACCACTTTATTGAACCAGTTGCTCTTATACAGGGAGAACTTGGATGACAATTCTATGATTGTAAATATGTGAAATATTCAACAGTGTTATTAGAGTAAATCAATAAACTATTATTGGGGGATTATACAAACCTGGCAACGTTGTTAAAGGATTATTTACGGTTTATATATTTATAAAGAATGGAGAGAGTAACATATTAATATTATTTAGAACTTGAAGAATATGGTTTTAAATATGTTCAAAAAATCACTTGAAGACAACATTAAAATTCGAAAAAATTCCAGATTCGAAAATTCATACAATCTTAATGATTACATTAAATTTGATAGAGTTTTGATACAAAATAAACTACAATCTCTTTTGAACAGTACAATTGTGGACCACGTGTATGACATGAAGTCAAGCCCGGCTCTTTTGTTGACTTTAACTAATACAATATCAGAAACTATGAAGATATTGGTTTCTACACGATTTAGAATAGTCGTCCTTACAATGATAGGAATGAACAATTTTGCTGTTTCTACGGGAAAATTGAGTGAAAGCAATATTGACGAAACGATCACTGCTATTTCCAATTTCTCTGAAATGTCAGTTTACGCTTCAGTTAATATTATTTATTTGAATTAACACTATTAATTGATCTTTGAGTTAATAAACCAATACTTGGGGTACACATGCTTTATTTTAAAAGGGAAAGTCCAGTTCCACAGTAGAGCATCACTGAGCCTGATGGTATCCTAAATGTTAGGATGAATAGCAGCGAAATTCTAACCGGGAATTTTGTTCGGGACTTGCGGCACTCCCTCATTCCAATCTTAAAAAGGTTAAACTTATCAGTTACTCAGCCATAGATTATAATTTTGCAGCCTTAATGGTGGTAAAAAAATGTAGTCCAAAATATTGTCACACAAATGAGTTTTATGTTCATAAAAATATCAATAAATTCTTCAGTAATGTTTTCATCAAAATTAAAGATATTAATAACGCAGTGACTGGTTGTTTTGAATATACGTGGGGCATAATTATAATTAAATCAATCATTTCTTTTGGAATTTGTGGATCGATTTAATTAATTGCATTTATTATTGGTCACTAATTTATATAAACCTCACATAAAGAACTTAGTAATCCTAGTAAATCCACTTAATAGCATCTCCTAGGCTTTAAATTGTCTCACGTGTATTCCAGACTCCATAATGTGTTGAGTCAATACCCCAAACTTATAGTAATCCTATTAAAGCGTTTAAGACCACTGTGTGAGTATAAGAGACTCTCAAAAAACGAAATTAGTAGTCCCTAAATCCAATGTGAGAAAAGGAGACTTTCTAAAAATGCACAAAATAATAGTCCCCAAGACCACAGAGTGAGGGGAAAGATGCGTTGAAAAACACAAAATAGTAACCCAAAGGCCACAGTGTGAAGGAAAGAGACTCCCTAAAGATACACAAAGTAATAGTCCCCACAATCAATAATTGCAATCTGATACAATGGAACCGCAAAACGTGAGAAATAGAACTCCAAAGCATATTAGTAAAATTTAATAAGGAAATCAGAATTTAATCGAATAGACGAGGGCAATTATGAATCCATACAATCCCAAAACTTCAGAGAAGATCAGATTAAGAACCATTCCAATGTAAAGTCGAGGCTGATGGACTATACCACGAACACCCGCATCTCCTACAATCCCAATGGCATAACCAGCACCCAAGGAACAGAGACCACAACTCAATCCGGCCCCAAAGTGAACAAAACTCCTAACACGTGACCATCATGCTTACTCGAATAGAGAATATCCCGTGGTGGTCAGTTTAGTAGATATAACAAGGGAGATTACGAGTCCGTAGATGGCAAGTAATCCAGCCATGACTACTGGGACGATAGCCTTGATGATTAGATCAGGCTTCATGACGGCCATAGCTGCTATACCAGTTCCTGACTTTGCCGTCCCATAAGCAGCTCCCATGACTGACCATTAAGATGCAAATAACCTGAGAACACGATAGCAGAGGCTGAGCCCATAATTCCAAAAAATGGCGCATAAATTGGGTCTGCGGTAGCCATGAAAAGATTACAACAAAACTAATTAATTTTTTATTAATTTAATTAAATATTATTAATTTATTAGTAATTAAACTAATTATTATTATTTCTTTTGGATTTTATAATTTTAATAATTTTCCAAACAAAAATAATAATTTGGAATTTTAAAGTTGTTTGTCTCGTACTAAATAATTAATATTATCGTCACCAACTTTATTGTTAAGGAATCTATTTTAATCTCAACACCAATTTTCATAGGTTTAGTGAATAACTGAATATTAGAGTACAACAACCATACTAAGAGATTTGAGAACTCATAATAGTAGTAACGTCCTTCTTGGTCATAGAACCTGTTGATGCATTATTGTGATTCCAGATGCACTGTACTTTATTACTGGAGTTGAGATCTCATAGTTTTTCTGCTTTTTGGTTGTATTCACTCTGTTACAGTGGGCTCTAAAAGTTATGGCACACTTAATAATTTTAACTATTTTTATATTTTCATGTATAAAATATAAACTAATTTGACTTGTAAATGTTTTTTTTAATAAAAAAGTTAAGTACAAAAAAAGTACTTTCTAATTTGTTAAATTTAATAGTTGGATAAACAAAAAAACAAGTTTTAAAAATATTAAATGTTATTTAGAGGTCAATAAGTGTTGCACAGTAATACTTTGTTGCATGACCTTTTGCAACTATTATTAATTTGTAAATTTTTTTGAAATTTTATTCCATTCCTCGAGCAAAATATTTTCAACTTCATTAAATTTAGCAGTTTTCTCTTCCCTATTTTTATTTTCAAAGTTCTTTATAAAAATAAAAAATCATATATTTTAACTATTTCTTGCTGTTCTTCAATAAAATTAATTAGTCCTAATATCACAAATGAAAAAATTTTACCTCGAGTTAAGATTCTAGTATTCCTTATATACGTTCTCCATTTTCGGCTTTAAGTACGTCATATTCTTTTTAAACTCCGCAGTATTTCTTATAATCCAGTCCATCGTATAATTGACACCGGGGGATTATGCATTTTCTTGTCTAAAGATTTGTATTTTACGCAACCTTAAAATCACCATTTTCGGTGAGTAACTGCCTTCAACAAATTTTAGAAAGCTGTGTTTCTCGCTATTATTAATCTTCTTGATATTCTTTATTTAATTGTTCAGCTTTGTATTCTCTATTACCCCCACACCCATAAAAATATAGAAAGGTATACCTGACAAAAAATAAAAATACCTACAAAATACTGGGGATCGAGTAAAAAGCCATGCGGATTTCAACCAAACACAATAAAGTTTTGTAGTGCCTAGACTTTGACTCATGTCCCGACATAATAAATTTTGTGAGGGTGATGCTCCTCCCTCTACCACATACAACCACGAATTGGCCGAATGACTAGATCTTCGTAGTCAGAACAGCACGTTCTACGGTTCATGCGTATCATGGATTCTAGGAACTCTATAGAAATTCAACGTTCCGTAATTTTGGAGGCTCTTTTTCGGCTAGCTTCGATCTTCAAGAAGTTATATTAATTAAGTTATTTAAAACCAAGAATCAACGACAAAACAAAAGAGAGTAGGGGCCGTCAGGTGATCTCGGCCTCTTTAAGCAGCCGCCTCATTCTTTCTCGGTGCTACTCCCGAGTGCCGAAACATTTCCTGTATGGACGAATGATTTTTAGGAAGTTTAGAGGTTTTGGCAGAACCCCCGTAATTCCTCGAACGGAGTTGGTTGTAATGTAGAGGAGGATCTTTGTAGGGTCTTCGTTACTGTGTCTTGGAAGGAGTTTAATTTCTTTAGATTGTTATGGGATAAATAAGTACCCCATATCGCGCATCAGTAGCTGATTTACTATAGTATATTGAGAGTAGAGATGATTTACTGTTGGATGGAAACATCTATTGTAATATCCAAGTAGCGTTTTTACAAATTTTAGTTTTCGCTGGGAAGAAGAGATTATGTTGCTCACATGTTTGCTGAAGGTTAGTTGGTCATATGTGACCCCCAGTATTTTGGTTGAATTTTTGGAGAGGATTGTTATTCCATTTAGAGTCAACGATAGTGCCGAGTTAGTCAATCTGTTGGAAGTAAAGATCATGAAGCACGATTATTTCTCACTGAACTTTTTGGAATACTGAATAGTTTTGAAATTCGTCAATAATTTTTTTTATTTTGATGAGACTTGCATCTGTTTTAGCTTAAAAGTAAAACTAAATAATTGAAACGAATGACATTATCTTATGCACTTTAAAGGACTATTTGTAAAGAGTGACAACATTTTTGACCTATTATTAGAATTAACGATTTATTAACAAGAGTTAAGGAGTTTTCTGGAGGGTATTACATCTGAGTCTTACTATAAGGCTTGGACTCCACACCTGGACTTTTTTTTTTTTCAGGACGTTTCTCCCAGCTTTATATACGTGTCCTGAATCTTTGATCTTTCCATGAAACCATTGATCCGATCCTACATAATCCTGCTAATCGGTTCTAAGAGCTTGTTTTCGTCCTCGCTTCGACAGTCTTTCAGTTTCTTATTTAAGGAGAGCTTAATTACAGCTCTCCTAGTCTTCTCTAAGAGGGATAAGATCTTCTCCCTCTTCGGAGAGAATAACCACCCCTTGCACCCATAAAGTACGTTAGGAAGAATAAATCCCTTGAAGATGAACAGGTAGGTGTCGCGGCTAACGTGTAACTTCCGTGACATAGGAGCGACTGAAAGGCTATTTTTCTCATCCCCTTTATGTCGTCCATGTAATCTCCTGCGTGTCCACAGTCGACCCCCAAGTAGCGCAGACTGTGTGAATTGTTTACTCCCAGTATGTATTCTTGTTTCAGGTGTTTTTTCATATTGCTTATTCGGAGTGCGCAAGATTTTTCAGAGAGCTTTAGTCCTCTCAAGTTGCACCAATGCTCAATCTGGTCGACATACTCCCGGATTCTTCCTTCAGATATAGAAGATGTAGAGATGTTTCCACCACGATTACGTCATCCGCATAAATAAGAAGACTAGTATTAATATTCCCGGACGTGGAAAACTCGCCATGAATATATTAAACAAAATAGAGCTCAATATCAAACCTTGTGCTACTCCCCTCTTGAATGATATTGCATCGGATATATTTCCACACACCTTCACAAAAGATTGTCTTCTCTGAAGATAATCTTAGCCAAACAAATAGGTATCTTAGAACACATGCTGATACAAGCTGCTTTAACAACGCTTTATGGCATACACTGTCGAATGCTTTCGAGATATCAAAACATAATAAGTTTATTTGCCTCTTGGAATCCCTTGCTTTCATGATTTCAGAATTCAGTCATACACTGTCGAATGCTTTCGAGATATCAAAACATAATAAGTTTATTTGCCTCTTGGAATCCCTTGCTTTCATGATTTCAGAATTCAGTATAAAGAAAAAGTCTACACAGCCTTTACAGGGACGAAAACCCAACTGCTCCGGAATCAGAAATTCTCTTCTATATGTCTGCTTAGCCTTTTGAAAATAATACATTCAATCACTTTCGCGAAAGAACATATTAAGTTAATTTTTTTTAATAACAATTTATTGAAGAATAAAACCAAATAGTTAAAGGCTACTAGCTGCTCTCAGGATTGAGAGCGCATTTCCCCTTACGGTATGTAAGGAGATGCGCTCAATGAGCCAGCCCTTCTCTCTGACATCCCTCCTCCTTTTAGCGACTAACGATCCAATTTTGTTGAGCAGGGCTAACGACATGCTTCCTATGACTCCAGAAGTTTCGACTGCGACTGGTTCAAATGTGTACTGCTCGCCGAGGCATGTGTACTTCTTTGCTTTAAGTATTTCTGCTTTCTCTGCAGCTGAGCCTGGATTTGTCACACTCATTGTAATATTGGAAAGGGAGAAGCTATCTACGCAGGTGGCATCCCAGGCCAGGTACTTCCCAGCATCCCACGGGAACAGAGTCGCTCCATCCGGCCTTCTGTTTGCCGTGGCAAGTCATAGGGGCTCCATCTGGACAGGGAATCCGGCAGCTTCTAGTCCCCACGCAATAACCTTGTTGATTGTACTATGTCTCAGGCTCCTTCCAGCGCTCCTTCGGCAGGAAAGTGCGTGAACTCCTTTCGCGTCGACTACTCCTTCACATCTACAGCGATGGATTGCGCAAACATCGATTCCGAGGCGGACGCAAACCCCAATCCTCGTGGAGTCATCGTCCAGAAAAGTTCCGAGTGAAATGCACGGGAATGCTTTGAGCCATGCACCACTTACGTTTGTTGATGCGGTAGCCAGACAAGCCAGACGATGCTGGTCGAGTTGTGGTTTTAGCTCATCGATGGTCCTTGAACATACAAGTTCGTTCCAGTCTCGTTGTTTGTTGAAGTTGAAGTTCTTCAGGAGTCCCAAATTAAGTCCAATCCAAGCATCGTGAGCCATGCATGCCATTGGTTCAGTGTCCGATCCGTTAATGTAGCGTAGGATCTGGTGAACTAGACCACGGGAAGCATATGTCGAAGACAGAAAGGCTGGAAGGGCGAGTTCAAGTGGCGAGGGTAGCCCAATTCCTCCATAACGAAGTGGTAACTTGCATTAGGTCCACCCTGTTTTATCCAGAGAGATGTTAAGTGTTTCTTCAACAGAGGTCCTCAGCTTCTCATCGATAACTCTCATGTCTGTGGTCCTCAGCTTCTCATCGTGTAAGGTGAAAATTCTTGAGGATGAAGAGAGAAATGTGGGAGTCCAAAGCCTTTAGATTGTGCTTGAGCAGCTGTACGGATTCACTCTTCATTGGTCTGTAGCTTGCGCATATAGAGTCTTTCTGATTTCTTTTACCATTTTGACCGAAGAACATCATTGCACTAGATTTTCTGACAGTTTAACCCATTAAGACCGCACCAGTATTTTATATCTTCCATGTACACTGTGAGTCTCCTCTCTGAGCTCGATCTCGACACATCAGACAGTAGCACGTCGTCTGCGTCTATCAGAGATCTCATACTTCGTGTAGACGAAGACAGGAAACCGGCCATTAGAACATTAAACAATAGAGGGCTCAAAATTGATCCTTGGGACTCCTCTCATCAATAATAT
>RDEW01000016.1:686857-704572 GCA_011109175.1 Dicyema japonicum
ATTCTTCTTTCTAGCGAAATGTCCGTCTCCACCCATTTGGGTACATCACTATTTGTTATATTGGAAGTCCAAGGGATTCTTAGTAACCTCTTCCAGCACCACAGTTCAAAAGCATCAATTTTTCGTATCCGCTTTTTTCAGTATTTATGATTCTGCGCCGTATAGAAAAACCGGGAACACGATTGTATTAACCAGTCTGCATTTGGTCCTTAAGAAAATATCTTTGCTTTTCAAAATTCTATTCATTTTCAGGAAGGCGTCATGACATTTCGCCTCTTGATTTCAAAGCCTCCGTCACCATTCCGATTAATTAGACATCCCAGAAAGACAACATTATCGCAACTCTATTTTCTCATTCCCAATTTTTAGTTCCATTATTAGCAGTCGTCATAATTTTGGTCTTCTTGATATTTAGCAATAAACCAAAGACTCTTCTCTGAATCATAGAATCAACTCCCTGAGCGCATCTTATGTTTCAGCCAGTAATGTTGTATCGTCAACATAGCGCAAATTATTGATGTTCCTGCCTCCAATTTTAATCCCGTTATATACAGTATCTAATTTAGTCATGATCATTTCGGCATAAATATTAAATAGGATGGGAGATAATAAACATCCTTGTCTTACTCCTTTCCCAATTTTGAACCAATCTGTATCTCCATATACTGTTCTAACAGTTTCTGAATATTGCCGTTCCGTATATTCTCTCCAACGATTTCGGATGTTCTGTTGGCTTAGCAATTCTACACCATCCTTGTCCTTGATTTTGCCCATCATTTTCGTAAAGGGAGTTCGTAATCTTTTTAGTTGTAAATACGCATTCCTCCTGAGATTTTTCTTATAGTCATCTTCCATTTTTTCGCAGTGTAACCTCCAGTAGTCTTCTTTATCCTTCCTGGCTGCCTTTTTGAATTCAGAGTTAAGTTTTCTTGTCTCGTCTATATTCCCAGAGACTTTAGCAGCTTTACGAGCCTCAACAATGTTTATGGAGTTGACAAAGAGCCACTCAGAGCACTTGGCCGGCGTTTTGTATTTGACATGTTTTATTACAGCCTTTCTGATAACCAACTGCATATCATTCCATAATTCATCAGGCATTTTCCGTTCAAATCCAATAATCCAATATTGTGCTTAACTTTCATTGCGTATTATGGTGGTATGTTTGAGACATCGAATTTCTTTACTCGGGGGGTGTTCCAAGTGTTACTATATTTTGTCCTAATTTTCTTTGCATTAATGTTACCAGAATAATATATGACGAAATCATCAGAACGAAAAAAACCACTGTCGATCCAGTGAAGTTTGCTTACTCCAAGCAGGTCAATATCAAGCATTCTCATTTCTCTTTTTACGACTTTTAATTTCCCTTCGCTTAGCCTCTTACGTTCTGTGTGACGAAGAGTCGAGATTTGATGTTTGTATAAACGTTGCTTCCAATTAGATCGTAGGAGAGTTTTGCTCATAAGATTTTCTTGGCATTTAAATACAGGGTAGGTTACCAGGTCTTTCCCCATCAACAGCTCTTATATTGGAATAAGTTTCAGAGAATGTATAAACACCATTGAGATTAGTGTATCAATTATATTGTCCTTTTTAGACATTTTCAGCAATAGTGTTCAAAACTTCATGTTTCATGACATTACTTCCTTTGTCCTCTAGCACTCCGAGGTAGAGATTTCACATCATTCACATCTCAAATTAGTGGCAGACTTCTCAAAACTCCTCTTCTTCATTGTATCTTTCTTCTCAGTAAATATTTATAGATCATCAATAAAAAAGTAAGTGATTGGTTGAATATATTATTATACCTTTCTCCTTGACCAAATCCTCGATTGCATTATGAAACTATTCCGCTAAAGAATTAAGTAATGTCCGCGACGATAGGACCTGGGACAAAAATGGAAGATGGAGGACCTACTTCTCCACCTCTCTTCGGAACCGGAAACCTGTAATTAAGCATGTTTCATAATATATTATTATGAAACGGAAGCTAAGCCTAATTATGTCAATGTGTAATAATTATAAGAACCATATTAATAACTAATAATCACTAATACTAAAATTTTGATATCTTTGACGATAGAGTGATTTGATTCCGAAGTAAACAATTATTGATAATGTAAAGACAACAACGATTAATGCTCCAACCAATAAAAGTCTTTTTTTATACTGAATAAGATAGACACAATCAGCGGCTAAATTACAACAAAAAATAACGTTTTCCAACAAAATCATGATTTTTGTCATGTCTAAATGCTTGCAACTTGAAGTATAGTAAAAGTAGACTTGAATTTTTATCAAATCGAACAACATAATGTCCACATTGTAAATAAGTCATTTTGTTTAAAAGAGGAAATTTTTTAAAATCGGTAAATTGAATTCCACGATCTTAATATATTATTATTATTATTACAATGTGTGATTGCAATGACGTTCAGATAATAGGAATTACCTTGTTTTTTAAAAGAAATTGTAATAAAAAAATGTTCACAGCTCATAACAAGGTAGAAAGACTCATAAACTTGATGAAAGTTAAATACTACACTTTTATTAAATACATAATTTAATTTCTAACATTAATAATAATTCACCTTTATACCATCATCATATCTATATTCAATGTATCCTTTCATTACAGCTTTCACAAACCCTTCAGATTCGCTAACCCATGTTGAAACAACATGGTTATTTTTAGTTGATAATCCCGGTTTTTTCGAACTCTTTTTTGTTGTAGTCGTCATTTTTGCAGTTTTGTTTGTTGCTACTGTTGTAGTATTATCAACAAGTGATATTAAACAGTTTATGAGAACTAAATATCAATTACCATACAACTTATTGAAAAGAGCATATTTAGGTTATATTTTATTCGATTTTAATAAATTTTAAATATTAAAATGTTATATTTAGAATTTTATAGGAGGCAGAGCCCTGAGATGCCATATGGGCAGAGGGTTCAATTTGACAATGCGCTCTCGGAGTTGTTTCAGCAACCAGAATCGAACCTGCCTGAGGAGGCTGGCGAACAGGCAGGCGAGGAAGGTTGTTGATTAATAAATATATTAACTTTTTTATTGTGTGTTAAATAAAGATCCTAATATTATATTTAGAATTTTTATTTTTAGCGTAGCGTCATGTGGTTCACCGGATACAACAATTCTAGAGGCGTTCAGAATGCTCTTAAAGCATTTCGAAAAAAAAGCCATTAGCTCTTTTCCACCGGGTGCACATGTCGCTCCTGGTCGACTGATTACTGGTCTGACATCAGCTTCTCGGATTCGTGACCTACACATGTCAAAGGACAGAATCTCTGTTATGCAACTAAATGTGAACAGAATTATAGGCAAAATTATTTAACTTATATTCCTCGATAGCGTTAATGCTTATTTGGGTGGGGTCCATCTTGTACTTGAAACCAAGAAATTTTGTGATTGTGGTCATATGTGTTTTCTTAGTTTTAAGGACCCGCGGGATTCCATCTTTATGAGACAAATGCAGGACGTTTTTTCCAAATAATTAAAGAAATGGTACATTTACTTTTATGAAAAATAGAATCAGGTCCTCACCCAAGTTTAGCNCCTGTCGGCTGTGGGACTGAAGCTCACTTCCGCAGACGACCTAGATACCTTAAGGGAACTGGCACGAAGTAGAGGGTCCTGGAAAAGGCTGATAGAGAGGATGGCTAGAAATACGGCACAAGGGAGGCTTGATTAATTTTATGACTTCTCGGGAGTGCTTTAAATAATAAATAAAATAAAAGTAACATTTTTGCTTATCTGATGAATTACTTGACCCTGGTAGTAACACTTGCACGGAGCTGTATGTTGAATATGGCCTTATGTTATGTTGTTTAATTAAGTCGTGTCCAACCCTTGGAGATCTCATGAACGAGTTTCCTCCACTCTCCCAGATCCGCTGCAATTTGGAGTAGCTTTGATATAAGCATTCCCGTGACGTCTTTACCGTGGATAGCCACCGAGTCTTCAGTCGGCCAGGTCTTCTCTTCCCAGTAATATTTCTCAGCATAATGGTTCTATCTAGTGAATCAGTGGACAACATGCCCAAAGAACGACAATATTTGTTTTACCATTCTTTTTTCTAGCGAAATGTCCGTCTCTACCCGTTTGAGTACATCGATGTTTGCTATTTTGGAAGTCCAAGGGATTCTTAGTAACCTCTTCCAGCACCACAGTTCAAAAGCATCAATTTTTCGTATCCGCTTTTTTCAGTATTTATGATTCTGCGCCGTATAGAAAAACCGGGAACACGATTGTATTAACCAGTCTGCATTTGGTCCTTAAGAAAATATCTTTGCTTTTCGAAATTCTATTCATTTTCAGGAAGGCGTCATGACATTTCGCCTCTTGATTTCAAAGCCTCCGTCACCATTCCGATTAATTAGACATCCCAGAAAGACAACATTATCGCAACTCTATTTTCTCATTCCCAATTTTTAGTTCCATTATTAGCAGTCGTCATAATTTTGGTCTTCTTGATATTTAGCAATAAACCAAAGACTCTTCTCTGAATCATAGAATCAACTCCCTGAGCGCATCTTATGTTTCAGCCAGTAATGTTGTATCGTCAACATAGCGCAAATTATTGATGTTCCTGCCTCCAATTTTAATCCCGTTATATACAGTATCTAATTTAGTCATGATCATTTCGGCATAAATATTAAATAGGATGGGAGATAATAAACATCCTTGTCTTACTCCTTTACCAATTTTGAACCAATCTGTATCTCCATATACTGTTCTAACAGTAGCTTCTTGATTTTTATAAAGAGATTTGATAATATCAGTTGGGCATCGAATCCAATTTCTTTTAAATCGGACCAAAGCTTGTCATGTATAACGGAATCAAAAGCTTTCCGATAGTCAATGAAACACATGTATACATTCTTTTGGGATTCATGAGCTTTCTCCATAATCCACCGGACATTTGCTATATGGTCAAGTGTGCCTCGTCCCTTCCTGAATCCTGCTTGGACATCCGGTAGAACCATTTCGGCATTTGGCATTGGACGATCTTGTATTGTCTTTAAAAGTATTTTGCTGACGTGGGGAATTAAGGCTATTGTACGATAGTTTGAACAGTCCTTGCAATCCCCTTTTTTCGGTATTGGAATAAATATAGATTTTCTCCACTCGCGTGGCCAAATACCAGTTTTCCAAATTTTTTGACATAGGCTTGTGATAGCTGTCACCGGTATAGCCTTCAACAATTCGCTTGAGATGTTGTCAATCCCCGGTGCCTTGTTCCCCGTTAATTCCCGTGTCGCCTACACGCATTCCTGTTCAAGGATTTTATGCCCTTTACCCAACGTTGCTTCATCAACACATATGGATGGGCACACAGTTTCTGAATATAGCCGTTCCGTATATTCTCTCCAACGATTTCGGATGTTCTGTTGGCTTAGCAATTCTACATCATTCTTGTCCTTGATTTTGCCCATCATTTTCGTAAAGGGAGTTCGTAATCTTTTTAGTTGTAAATTCGCATTCCTACTGAGACCTTTCTTATAGTCATCTTCCATTTTTACGCAGTGTAACCTCCAGTAGTCTTCTTTATCCTTCCTGGCTGCCTTTTTGAATTCAGAGTTAAGTTTTCTTGTCTCGTCTATATTCCCAGAGACTTTAGCAGCTTTACGAGCCTCAGCAAAATTTATGGAGTTGACAAAGAGCCACTCAGAGCACTTGTCCGGCGTTTTGTATTTGACATGTTTTATTGCAGCCTTCCTGATAACCAACTGCATATCATTCCATAATTCATCAGGCATCCTTCCGTTCAAATCCAATAATCCAATATTGTGCTTAACTTTCATTGCGTATTCTGGTGGTATGTTTGAGACTCGGAGGGTATTCCAAGTGTTACTGAATTTCGTCTTAGTTTTTGCAACAAGTAGCTGATGGTCTGTTTCACAGTCTACCTCTCGCTGTTATAGAGCTTTTCCAGCGTTTGGCGCATAAAATATAATCAAGTTCCTAGAAATTCCATTTGGCGACGTGTTGAACCATGTGTTAGTTATATGAAATCCATTTTCCAGACAGAATTGGATTAGTCGATCCCCATCATCATTTCTTTTCCCCAAACCAAAACTTCCCACAATATCCGTATGTGGCATACACCCAACTTTTGAATTGAAATCCCCCATTATGTAGATTATGTCCTTTCTGTGTATTAGTTTTAGTGCCTTTTGAAATTCATAATAAAATTGGTCAATTTCGTCATGCTTGGCAATAGATGTTGGGGCATACACTTGCATGACCTTAATATTCAATGGTTGTTCACGGACGTGGATTAGTATTATCCGATCATTAAATATTCTATGACTTTCAATAGCAGGTCCAATTTGCTTTAAAGCAATGAAGTCCACTCCGTTTCTCTTCGCATAAATGATACCAGAATAATATATGACGAAATCATCACAAAGAAAAAAACCACTGTCGATCCAGTGAAGTTCGCTTACTCCAAGCAGGCCTCTCATTTCTCTTTTTACTTCTAGTTTCCCTTCGTTTAAACCTGTTACGTTCCATGTTGCGAAAGTGTGAAATTCTGTGTGACGAAGACTCGAGATTTGATGTTTTGCAGTAAAGTTGCTTCCAAATAGATCGTAGGAAAGTTTGCTCATAAGATTTTCTTGGCATTTAAATACAGGGTAGGTTGCCAGGTTTTCTCCCATCAACAGCTCTTATATTGGGATAAGTTTCAGAGAATGTATAAACACCACAAAAACACGTTGTGACAACACGTGAATATGGTTTTACGAAGATAATTATTGATGGAATCGATTGACCTCAGTGCATGTTTTGTGATGCAATTTTATCGAATTCAAATTTGAAACAATCGAAGCTGAACGGACATTTTAGATTTATCCACGGAGGTGCAAAACGTTCAGGAAATGATTTTGAATGTTTGAGTGCTAAAAGGGCACGCGATATCCAGGAAACTCTTCCGAAGCTTGGCTTTACCCCCATTGACAAACCGTTACTTTTGGCGTCATTCAAAAATGCACATGAAGCTGCGAAATCAAAGAAGACACATACTATTGGGGAAACTCCTATTAAGCCGTGTGCATTGGAAATTGTGAATAACAGTTCTGGGTCCAGACGCCTCTCGAAAACTGCAGCAGATTCCTTTATCTAATAGTTGTATCCGGGATCAAATTAATTGTATCAGCGATGATATTCTTAGACAAGTTGTTTCAGACATAATAAATTCTTGCATCAAGATTTCAATCCAGTTGGATGAATCTACGGATGTTGATAATTGCAGCCAACTAATTGGCTTTGTTCGTTATGTACAAGAAAATTTAATCGCCGAAGAGTTTTTTTGTAAACCTCTCGAAACAGAAGCCTTTGCAAAAATGTTTTTCAAATAATCGAGACTTTTTTTAATGAACACGATATTCCATTGGAAATTATCGGGTTAATTGGCACGGACGGTGCTCCAGTTTTGCTGGGGAACAGATCAGGATTTGCAGCCCTCTTAAGAAGACATGTTCCAGATGTAAAAGTCACTCACTGTATCCTTTATCGACATGCACTCGTATCTAAGTCTCTGCCTATGAAGTTAAAAGATGTCTTAAATTCGTGTGTCAAAATCGTAAATTTTATTCAACGAAGATAAGCACTATAAATGCTTCTGACAATCTACGTGCCTTCAGGAATAAACTGTTATCGTAAACTCGACGTATCAAGACAATAATTTTAAAAATTTTCCAACGCTGGATGAAATTGCTATTGAATTCAACTCGACTTTAGATGAAAATATTAAAAAAGAAATCAGCAATCATCTTGAATGTTTAAAACTTTCATTTTTCTCAATTAGAAATGTTAAAGATTCTGATGCTTGGATTGTTAACCCATTTGCTTTCAAAATAGAAAAGATGGAGGATAGAAAAAAGATTAAAGACAAATTGATTGAAATGCAATCATCTACATCACTGAAAATGTTGTACGACTCAAATTCTTTGGAGGTTTTTTGGTGCGGTTTGCAATTTGGTTTTCCGACCCTTGCAAAAAAAACACTGGCAGTTCTGGTTCTATTTGCAACAGCTATGTGAATCTGGATTTTCATCTCTACTATATATAAAAAATAAGTACCGAAAAGCTTTAATCCCTAAAAACGATCTCAGAATTGCATTAGCAAACAAAAAACCACGCTTCTAAGAAATAATTAAAACTAAAAGACAGAAAAAGTCTCAAGGAACTTGAGTAATTTTTTAAATAAAATTCGAATTCTCTTAGACTTAAAATTTGGTGGTACAAGGTTGGTTTTTTAAATTTTGGAAATTTTAGCAGACAACAGACGGGTCAGCACAGTCTTAACAAGCTTATAAAATATTATGTCACATGGGCGGCGCGTAACGCATGGGCAGCCTGTTACATTTTTTCGACCTTGAAAAAGTCTTTTGATTATCCGACATTATTATTATTACCCCCAGGATCACTGGGTCAAAAAGAAAGAAATAAAAGTTCTCATCTAACTAAGTGATCCCAGACCGACAAAGGTGAGGATGAGTCCCTCATTGGATTATCCGACATTTAATTTTATATATCCGATTTATATCGTGATTTAATCCTGTTAAATTAGTTTTTTATTCATAAATATTATGATTATAAAGATTTTATTTTTTATAGCGGTAAACCTAGATTTCTATCGTGATTCATAGCATGGAAGATTATTTTGTTGCAATGGCTTCTTACAAGGGTTTTGTGAAAGATTGCGTTGAATATCAAACTTTAAAAGATGATTTGCTTGATAAATTTCCCGAAAAATCTTCCGAGGCACCGAAAATATAGGCTTGTAAAGAAGATAGAGAATTTTGCTATTATCAATGACAGGTATTGTAAATTTGCAATAATTTTAGACTGTAGCTTAAATCAACTGATTCCAATTAATGGTCATTGATATATATAGTAGGTTGGTTTTTTTTTAATTTATAGATTCGCTCTTGTACGACCACTGTATAATAAGTCTGGTAAAGAAGTATGTGAAAACTTAAGATCTTTGTTCCGCCTGAATGGGCCATGTAAATTTCTTCAGTCGGACAATGGTTCTGAATTTAAAAATCAAGAAATAACAAAACTTTGCGAAGATTTTAACATTAAGCAAATTCACGGAAGGCCTAACAATCCACGAGCACAAGGAATTGTCGAAAGATTTAATCAGACGATCACGAGGAAGTTGTCAAAAATGCTGGATAACAGTGAAAAAAAGTGGCTTGATAAATTAGAAAGTGCTGTCTACAGTTACAACATATCGGTCCATTCATTTTCTAACGAAAGTCCTTTCGAAAGATATCGAGGAATTAAGGGAATAAATTCAATAATTAATGGTTATACTTATATCACATTATGACTTAGATAATTTAAGTGATGAGTGTGCGATTCCAGAACAAATTGACGATTTGGTTAATTGTTCGACTCCAGAATCTATTGAAAATTCACGTAGTTTGATTTAAAAAATTTATATCTAGATAATTCCCAGTCAGATAATTTGTGTCCGAATGCGAAGAGATTCAATTTCGAAATTAAATCGATTGAAGAAAATTCTAATTATTACAAAGCTATGAACAGGAAAATGAATGTTCATAATAGTAAATATACTTTTAACATGGGAGATAAAGTATGAATCAAAAACATTAATAAATAGGTTCGGGCTAAAAAGGACTTTGGAACAAATCCCTCATTGCGACTGGATAAGTTTGAGTCTCAGTATTATCCAGTTGCAGAAATAATTAATATTTTATCGAATAATCGCGTGGAGGTAGTTTTAAAGAGTTTAATTTGATAGATAAAAAATTCGAAAGGAGAAATATCGACTGTATTAATGAGTAGACTAAAAAAAGTTACTTAAATTTAATTTTTTGTGGTTAATAAATCATTTATAAAATTAATTGAAGTTAATCTTGGTTCAAGGTTAATGTAACAGGCTGCCCATAGGTAACGCTTGGCCCATGTGACATATTACGCCAGTATAAGCCACAAAACTTTCAGGAAAACAGATGGGCCTTTTTTATCCTCAATAAGACCGAAGAGAACCCAGCCGATTAACTTTATTTTACATTCAGATGTCAGTGCGGGTTTGAAGAGGATGAATTCTTATTTTTCACGTGGGCCTGATTCTATCCCTGGTATCTTACTAAAACACCTTGGAACTATTACGATTGATGTAATCACAGTGATTTTCAACTATTCAATAAACATGAACACCATTACAACTATCTGGAAACTGTCCTATATACTTCCAATCCTTAGGCCTGAGAAACCTAAAGACAATTCTGCATAATTTCAACCAATCTCTTTACTATGCACTCAAAATTATTTTAAAAAATTGATTCTTAATCATATTACCCCGTCCTTCTCTTTTTCATCGTCACAACATGAATTCAGAAGGGGTTATTCAACCTCTACTTACCTCACTGCCCTCAACCAATTTATCCTTGAAGGCTTTAACACAAATCCTCACCACCTCATATGTTTTTTTAAATCGTCTAGAACTTATAAAAATGTGATTTTGAATCAAAAATATTATATAAATCAACAGTTATAGCCAAAAAAGACCAAAATTTAATTTTTAGGTTTAATTTTTAGGTCGTAGTTCCACGCATCTACGATACTAAAAAGGCTCGATGAGTGACTCCGTCATCAGTGGACTCTCACTGCGGAACTGGATAGTCTAGAAATGACCCACACACACGAAAAAAAGAAGTGAAGATTCTATGATTAGTTAAAATTAACTGTTCTTTATTTAAATAAAGTGTGTGTCCTGCCTATGCTATAAATATTATGGCTCTCGTGAAAAAGACTGTTAATATTATTATCAATGAGGTCACTAATGCTTACTCGAATATGATTTTCTTTGCATAAGCTGAACAGGAAAGTTTACAAAACGTGTTTGAGACTATCAAATATCGTTTTACTTCCTTTTATGCAAAATTGTAGAAATTTATGCCAAGGTAACTATCGAAGGTATTTTTGAGTTTTTTATAGAGTTGTAGTTTAAAAAATTGGTTTGATTTATTGATCCGAGGACTGTTTGGAGTACAAGAAATTGATCCAAATTCTTTACCAGAGAGCCGAACCAATCTCTCCAGGGGATTATCGACCAGGTGAATAAGAAAAAGTTGAATGAGTTTCGGAAGTTTTCAGAGTATCCAAGTCAAGATTTGTAAGACTACCTCGAAGGAGATGGCCTTATAACGAAAACCTTCAATGATAGATTTCGTCGAACTCTAGCAAACTTGAAAAACTTTGTGAAATCCAAACCATTGTGCTCCATTGCTCAAATTGATATGGAAACTAGGAAAAGTGCCCAAAAATCGGAAATATCATGTTACAAATATACTATAGATGAACTATACTCCCAAATTCGTATTTGTATCGTGGCTTAGACGAGGAGCAAGAGAATTCTCAATTTTTGTTCAACAAAAGCCAGTGCCTTTTATTTTGGGAGAACATTTGGAAACAACAGCCGAGCAATGAGAACACATTGAACAGATAAGTGACTGGAGCAAAAGATAAATTTTCAGACTTCAGCAAAGAAAACATCCTGGAATTAATTAAAAATCTCCTGAACTGGAGAGCTAGCAGATGTGATGGGGTGTACAACTTTTCCAAAAAAATCACACCGATTCATGACCACGTTTGTGAAGAGGTCTCAAAGTTAATACACTGAAAGTATACTCCAGATAAGTGGTTTTACACTGGAATCACATATCTTATCCCTGGAGAAAGACATTTGCCAAAGGACTACTGGACTTCCTTAGTGGATTGTGACCTCTGTAAAGAACTTGGTCACGAGGTGGAAAATTAAATTGAATTTCAACCGGAAACAAATTGGGGAATTGAAAAGGGGAATTCTGCAGAGTGTCAGATATCATAATGGACTCACTTAGTAGGGCTTTAAATGCGAAATAACCAAAAGTATTTACTCAGGCAAAGGCTCTATTTCATACGTAACAAATCACTTTTTATGGAAGACATAAAAATATTTTCACAAAAGGAAGAAACTATGATAGAAATGATGAACCAAGTGAATACTTTTTTCCATGCTGCTGGACTTGAGAGCAAAATTTCAGTTCTGAAGCAGAATTACTTGATGAAATGGATGATTATCGATACCTCGGGGTTCTGGAAAATAAAGATAGCAAAGTCTTGAAAGAAGAAATTCTAAAGTCAATATTTGAGGGAGCTAAAAAAAGAATCGACAACCTGGCCAAGTCAAAATTTAACTCAGTGAACTTGTTTAAAGCCATAAACGAATATGTCTTATCGTTGTATAACTATAAACTAATTGACACCAACTGATTATAAACTAATTGACATACGCAAATACTTCTGCGAATAAAGACTATATATTCCAAGAAACCAACTTGGAAGGGGAATGGGATCTATTACACATAAAAGTGATGCTATTTCATTTCCTACGAAACTTTGAAAACAAGTCGAGTTATTGTTTGAGGAAGTCGGGGATTCTGTGGGTCATCGAATCAAAGAAAACACACATGTCTATGCCGAAAATATAAAGCTCAAAGGTCTTTTTTTCAGTCTCGTCCTATTAAAAAAACATCGAAATAACTGACTAATTGGATAAATTCAGAAAAGCAGCTACATGAAGTCTTATTCCACTGTCTGAGTAATTTAAATATCGATATCGTCGAATCTTCCCTTTGTCTATCGCACGAGAACAACTCACCCAAATGTGAGGGATGATGTGTCTATCACAAGACCAAAACCTATTCTTTAATAATCCTGGGGTCAGCTGCAGTCACTGCAACTCAGCCAAAAAAACTGTTGACCACTTGGCAACAATATGTGGACTATCTCCTACGTCGTAACGATGTTGTTAGATGCTTACATTTGCATCTATACTGACAATACGGAATAAAAAATCCAAGAAACTGAAAGCACATTTTGTGCAATTAGCAGTTGTGAATCAGTCGAGTTTAGAGTGGATACAGAAATAAGTACAGATACGAAAGTACAGAACAACAAAGCAATTATCTTTGTAGTAGACGAAGGAGGAATTTAATTATGCTTATCCAAGTGGGAATCACCTCACAACAGGCGTTGAAACAAGTCGAGGTTGAAAAACTACACAAATATGACTTGTCAGTGAATTGGCATATATCCACAATACTAAAGTTAATATTGTTCAATCGTACTAACATGGAATGATTTTGTGAGCAAATTCCACAAACATCATTACAATTCCCTGAAAGTTGAGGCCAATTCGAGAATATATTCAATCAACCGTCATCAGATAATCTTGGATAGTATGCGAATAGAGAACAAATATGGAATAATTGGACGATTCCCAGAAAACTCAAGCCTAAGGGAAAAATGGATCATGTGACAATATAGAACTTGTCTATCCAATGACATAGACTATTTTCGGAAAAAATGGAGGATATACAAAATATCATCAAATGTGCAAACGAAATATTAGACAAATGATCATTGAAAGTGAATATTGAAAAACGGACAAAACAACAGTGAAATAGAGGTCCAATCGGTTGATGAAACATGGAGAATAGTGAGGAAATTGTGTTATCTAGTAGGAGACTGGGAAGACATTAAAAAGAAGAAAACTGTAGCAACAATGGCACTAAATAAAATACAGTCCAGTGGATGAGTACTCCTTACGTATCATCAATACAAATTGCGGCTTCCTATGCTTCTATACAAATCTGGAGCACGTCAATAACTCACATTGGGGAAAAAATACACCCACGACAGAAATCAGCTACGGTCAATGATGAAAATCAGGATTCCAAAAAAAGATTAGTAAAAAAGAGCTGTACAGAATATGCAATTCACAGCCGATCTAATTAAGGAGAGGTGGAAGTTATTTGGACATATTCGAATGATGGATCAAGTAGTTCCGGCAAATAATGCTATTGAGGCTAACTTCCAGAGCAGTTCTGGATACCACTGACCTCTAACGCTACTTTCTCACTATTCCAATTCACTAAGATC
Organism: Dicyema japonicum; assembly: GCA_011109175.1. Classification (NCBI taxonomy): domain Eukaryota; kingdom Metazoa; phylum Dicyemida; class Rhombozoa; family Dicyemidae; genus Dicyema; species Dicyema japonicum. Next base: position 700,843 of record RDEW01000016.1, read on the forward strand.
GCGTGACTGTAAATAAAAAACTCAAAAATGCAGACGACCTAGATGTCCGCCGAAAAAATCGCTTTCTCTAGGAATCCGTGAAAATATCTAACTCGAAAGTTGTACACGATGTTGCAGAAACGACGATGAGATAACTTTATTCTAGTTGCTTTTGCAAAGGCCGCAGTGAGGAAGACTATGGCTCCCGACGTTTCTAAGCCACTGGTTTGAATCGGTTATCGGTCTCCAGTCAAATATACAAGGAAAGTTCCCTGTTACTATTTGATCTGGTTCTCTTCTGATTTTCTCTATTCCACTCGATTTTTAAAACACTGATAGAATCGATTCTACGTTCTGTCCTCGGTTTGAAATCAAAAAATATAATTCCACTTAAGTCTTGTGGTGTTCCTTATTAATATTGACAGCAAGAGTACTGGTTACTCTAATAAATGATCACGAATAGGATATGATCTACTTTGAACTCACTTATATGCAATTGGAAAGATCGACTCTAAATCCCAGTTTATGGTATATTTTATGTTCGTTCTGTTGGAATATAATTGGATGACGAAACCATTTTACAACATAGCTTTGTGACTTAGTCTCGATGGTAAACATCAATGTGGCTGACAGATGACATGAAGCTTTTTACTGTGGTGTAAACTTAGGATTGAGAATTACTTATAGACTTGACAGATGATAAAACAAGAACTCTGACATAATAATCACCATCGAGTCAAGGAAAATCCTTGACATGGAACCTTTTAAATCGTATACGTCCTCAAATCAAGAGTTAGTGCTACTAAAGAGTTTAAAGGAAAGTACTATCAGAAACTTGCGACATACTTTTAGGTAATTTATGTTAAATCTCAGTTTTTGTCCGAGCATACTAAGATTAATTGAGAAAATGGGGAGAACTAAGAACTCTTAACTGGTCGTATTGAGGGAAAAGTTTTAATCTATTTTGGTGCAAACAAATATGTTTATTATATCCTTCAAATTACATTAAAAGATTTAAAATGCATTTATGAATATTTGAGGTAAGATTACCTCAGAGTTGCTGATTACATATTACCATTAAAAGTACAATGAATTAATCATTCCTGCAATAGTCGGTGAATTTTCGCTTTTGATTGGTAGAAAAGAATCCATTTAGGTTGGGTATAATAAGTGAAGTTACTGATTGTGACATTTAAGTAAAATAATAATAGCCTTTTCACGGAGCCGTGGTATTAGATCCGCATAGGCAGGACACTTTATTTAAGTAAAGAACAGTTAATTTTAACTAATCGTAGAACCAAGGAATGATCTTCACTTTTTTTTCTTTTTCTTGTGTGGATCTTTTCTAGACAATCCAGTTCCGCAGTGAGTATCCACTGATGACGGCGTCACTCGTCAAACCCTTTTGGCATCGTAGATGCGTGGAACCTTCCACCAGGTAAACAGCAGGAGAATCGAACCCGTAACCTAATTCACTTTAGCCCGACACCTAACCACGACGCAACCCGGACGTAAAATAATGTTTCAAAAAAACGAGTTTTATTTTTACGGGGAACAATTAAATCAAAATTACTACTCGCTTCTAGACCTTTCTCCTCTTAGAAGAAGAGTTGTTGACCTGGACCCCATCAGTTACCACCTCACTCAGGTTACCTGGAACGTCATTGTACTGGGCTGCCAACTCCACCAGGTGATTGGTTGCTGTAACCAGATCTTCCTCGATCGTGTGGACCCCATACTTATACTCCACCAACATGCTCTCCAACGTTTTTTTGAGGACAACGGATTGGATTTATGTTCTAATTGGCGCATGATTGCGATTGTTCCCAAATGAGATCTATAAGTCTTCGAAAAAACAATAGGTATGACTTTGACTGTAGCAACATAAAGTAACTTGAGCTCTCCAGCCAGTAAAGCGTACTTATGTAACTTTTCTACCTCAGTCTGCTTCAACAACCCATAAGAAGTAATTCCAATTTCAACAAGTAAAATTTCATTCTTCTCCTTATCGTGGAAAAAATATCAGGTTTATTGAACCGGACATTTGGCCGACAGACAAACATTTGGATTTTTGAATATTTGGCCGTAGGACGTGGAACAAAAATGGAAGAGGGAGGACCTACTTCTTCACCATTCTTCGGAACCGGAAGCCTGTAATTAAGCATGTTTCATTAAATATTGGAATATTTAAATTCTAAGCCTAATTATGTCAATGTGTAATAATTATAACAAGAAGAACCATATTAATAACTAATAATCACTAATACTAAAATGTTGATATCTTTGACGATAGAGTGATTTGATTCCGAAGTAAACAATTATTGATAATATAAAGACAACAACGATTAATGCTCCAACCAATAGAAGTCTTTTTTTATATTGAATGAGATGGACACAATCAGCGGCTAAATTACAATAAAAAATAACGTTTTCCTACAAAATCATGAGTTTTGTCATGTCTTAATGCTTGCAACTTGAAGAATAGTAAAAGTAGACTTGAATTTTTATCAAATCGAACAACATAATGTCCACATTGTAAATAAGTCATTTTGTTTAAAAGAGGAAATTTTTTAAAATCGGTAAATTGAATCCCACGATCTTAATATATTATTATTATTACAGTGTATGATTTCAATAACGCCCAGATAATAGGAATTACCTTGTTTTTTTAAAGAAATTGTAATATAAAAATGTTTACAGCTCATAACAAGGTAGAAAGACTCATAAGCTCGATAAAATTTAAATGCGTCACTTTCATTAAATACATAATTTAGTTTCTAACATTAATAATAATTCACCTTTTTACCATCATCATATCTATATTCAATATGTCCTTTCATTACCGCTTTCACAAACCCATCAGATTCGCTAACCCATGTTGAAACAACATGGTTATTTTTAGTTGATAATCCCGGTTTTTTCGAACTCTTTTTTGTTGTAGTCGTCATTTTTGTTGTAGTCGTCATTTTTGTTGTAGTCGTCATTTGTGTTGTAGTAACATTCTTTTTTGCAGTTTTGTTTGTTGCTACTGTTGTAGTATTATCAACAAGTGATATTAAACAGTTTATGAGAACTAAATATTAAATACCATACAACTCATTGAAAAGAGCATATTTAGGTTATATTTTATTCGATTTTAATAAATTTTAAATATTAAAATGTCATATTTAAGATTTTTATAATAAATTATTATTATTACTAACAATCTCAGTTGAAATATTTTCTTATTTACTTTTTTGGTCCCCACAATGGCTTTAGTCCGACTAATCCGTGCTAACCACAGACACAAGTGGATCTGACTTTCTGGTCGATTTTGTCACAAAAATTCGTGTGGCATCTTCTGGAAGACGCAGAGAAATATCAACAGTCTTATAAAATTTGAAGTGGAAGCCGTTACTATCTATCGCCTCTGAACTTTCACGGAAACTTGAAAATAATTTTATAAAATAGCATTGTCGATCAGTCAATACCAAATATATAAAAGAATTCAATAAAATTGAAAGAGACATTTCATCCTCTTACTACCATGTCTCCATAACTTACGCCTTTTCAAAAGTGTTGGAGAAGCTTGCATTAATGGTAATACCCTGTTCCACAACATGAAGACGTACGGACTGCTCTAGTGTCTATCAATGTACAGAAAGCTTTCGATTATGTTTCGAAGACACTCCTATATAAAAAATATCTTTAATTCGAATTACTAGATTCAGACTTCTTGGTGATTTTTCAAATGACTTCACATATGATGCTT
>RDEW01000016.1:705542-736536 GCA_011109175.1 Dicyema japonicum
GTCTTGTTTTCATGACTTCTTCCTTGGTGAGAAGATGCACATAGAAAACCTGAATGTTCTTCATTTTTGAGGAAAGGGAGTTCCAAAGTGTCGTGCTTTCTCCTGTATTCCGTTGATCTTTTTTTGAATCAATGAATGGAATTCTAAGGGCCATCAGGGCAAAACTGAGGAGTTTTAGCCAGGCCTCCAGGTCGTCCGACGTGAGGGCATCGTCAATTGCAGAGGCCAGACATGTAGCCGCGGGGATCCGGACGGGTCTTGGGATCCTGATTGGGATCTTCCTGACTTTCTTTAGATCCGACAAGAAGAGCAAGAGGTTGTCCATATCATTAAAGTCTAGAGGCTCATTTGGTTCGACGTGCTCGCTTGGAATGATCCTCTAGGTTTTCCGACCAGTGTCCATGCAGACACTGCAGTTCCACAGGCAGAGCGAGCATGCAGCCCGCTGAGATATCTTTATGCATCCAAGGTGGAAAAAGTCACCGCAAGACGAGCAGAAAAGTCCATATTTGCGTGCATTAGCATGACTGCATGAAAAGCATGTAGTGTCCAGTCTCTTGGGTGTAATGTGTGTTGCTTCATTATATAAACGACGCTCCATGATGATACAATTACTCACCACAAGACCACCAGGCGTTAATTGAATTTATTTGTTGCATAGAAGAAGATTTTTTTGCGAATCACTTTAAAAAATTAATACGCCAATCATTGATAATAGTATCGAAACCTTGGTATTCTTTACCGACTTCCCCGTTCTCTCTGGGATCTTTCAATTGTAGAGGACTTGATCAACCTTACAAGAAACACCAACTGGTATGCGATCTAACTAGCTTAACAAAAGATGAAATTAATTTGAATAGAAAAATTTGATTGATAAGTTGAAAGAAGTTTACTCTGACGTATTGCTAAACATGGATGAAACTGGAATCTTATTTCAATCTTTCCCTTCTAGAACAATTTCATATAAAAAAGAATAGGCATAAAGCAATAAAATGTGAGAATCACTATAGCTAAAGCAACTGGAACAATAAAAACTAAACCTTTTGTTATTTGGCAAGTCAAAGACCAAGATGTTTAAAAGATTTTGACTTAGAAAATTATTTAATATACAAATAAGATGTACTAAAGATGAAAACACTGGCAAATGCGGCCATGACTAAACTGAAGAAAGGATTGCTAAGAGCCAAAGGACTTGGAATTGACATCAAATGCAGGCTTTACAACGCGTTTATGAAACCGATCCTACTGTACAACGCTGGGATATGTGGAAGATCCTTCAACGAACTATTGAAACTGGATTCGTTCCATCGAAGGCAACTAAGAAGCTTACTCGGAATGGAGTGTCCACGTAGAATATCAACCACTGGTATCTACAACAAGTGTATGTGTTCTTACATCAGCAAGGATGTGATAGATGCCCGGTGGAGGCTATTTGGGCATGTACTAAGAATGAACCCGGACGCACCCGCTAACAAAGCGATAAAAGATTACTTTGAAAGTTGCGACAAACCCTTCCGCGTCGACCTAGATGGACACTTCAGACTGCCTTAAACAAAAATCTAAATCGTGTGAGAAAAAAATCTAAAGACGGGGGACGACCAGAACGAATTGAGATCACTCGCATTCGACAGAGGAAGATGGAAAAGATTAACTGTAAATATTGTTTCTTTGAGTGTTGCTATGTGGGGCTATAAACATTATGGCTTTCGTGAAAATGCCTTAATAATATGCAAATAAAAGGGTTTGGATGACAAGAATACTTTTTAATGTTTTCATCAGTCATCTTAGCGATTAATTAAAAGTTTTTATTAAGGAAAAAAAGAGAGTAAACGATTATATAGCGGCTGCCCTGACTGTATGGCTATTTCCTCTCAGGATGGAGAAATCACTCTTGTGTAATATGGGTCTTAGACAGATAATAAATAATTCTCTGCTTGGACAAAATTTGACTACTATTGCTTTGACAGGGACTCATTCTTCTCTGGAACAACTAATTAAAAGAACAAGTATCCCACACCAAAGTGATGATTCAGTTCTTAATATGAGGAGAATTTAATGTATACTTTACAATAGCATAGATTACATCAGTTTGTGCACAGTTTTCGTCAAAATATTGGTATATTAATGGTTAACTTTTCAGATGTTGAGACAAATATGGTTCATAAAATATGGTCTGGGACTTTTTCTGTCTGTCCTTTTCCTTGGAAGCAGTTATTCACAAAATCAGTGATAGTTAATCACCATGTATATTCTGTCTTATATTACAATGTGCCATCGTCATTAGACAATAAGGAAATGGGTTCAATTTAAGTGTCAATATTATATGAATATGTATCCTCACATTCTTTTATGTTTTGTGATTCCAGTCTCTTGATTTTTAGTTCAAGGTCAAATAATCCCATTTTCGCTCTATTTACTTGTTAATCCGTTAAGAGCACTCAGTTCCTTGGATCAACATAGACAGATGCTAACAGGATGTAATTGTTTAGCAATTGAGCTTTCCTTTTTCCATTGTAATTACTTTTGAAATCAATCCTCCTCTTTTGGAATTTATATTACATTTTTCCATAGAAATGATCCACCTGTTGAATCTTGCGCCTGTAACCGTTTTGTAGTTTGGAAAAAAAGATATAAAACATATTCCAATTCTATAAGTTCTTCCCATTGCTTTTCAGTTAGTGAAATGTTTTGGTTGTCAATATTTTCATTGACCACTTACACTAGAGTAGAAGATTCTGCCCTTGGGTGATATCCATAAAAGAAGGAGTTTACAAAATCTCCAACAGCCGTTTGACCCCAGCCATTACTCGAATCCATTAATCGCAGACACATCCTGAGAACCACCAGAAAATCCAACTTCTGGGAAAAGAGGAAATATGGACAAAGACAATACATGACTTGTGTCCATTTAAAAAGTACTGGAGGGCAGACATCCTGAGATTATCACTTTAGGACTGTTTCTCACGAGGCCGTCAGACTAGAACTTGCACACCTGTGATTTGGGCATCATCCATCTCTGGTTGGATCACCAGTACTTGAATCGTCTTTCCTATAATTTAAAAAATAAAAAGACTAATTATTTACATAAAAAGCAAATTCAGAGTTATACTCAACAACAGTAACAGTAATAATATCCCCTAATTTAACAAAAGCACAATTACTCATGTAAAATGACTGTTTGTGATATGAAGACAATGATGTTATAGAAATTGATGGTGGAGGAGCCATTACATAATTAAAATAATACAAAAAAGCATCAATACGTCCGGACATAGTAACAGGTACATCAATGGTACACATAACACGTGGATGGTGAGGTCTTTGACTGATGGTTTGGAGTATATATCGACAAACAAGGAATGACTGTGACAAATTGTAATGACAAAGTTTACTATATTGAACATCCACGTGTGAGTTAACCTTTTAATAATAAAATTATACAGTTAAATCATCAAGTAACGAACCCACAAAAGTACCACAAATATTATCATCCACAACTTTATGGTAACCAACCAACTCAGAGGACTGAATTGCCACTGCGTGGACTTCCAAAGCCCATGGTACAAACGATACTGAGTACCCAGTCATCTCCCCTATTGATCTAACATAATACATAATCATCACCTTAGTCTAACCATTTCCTCAAAAAATTCCAAATGCAAAGAACCGTTTACTTCAACTGGTTCAGCAACAACAACTACGTGGTCTATTCGTTCTGGTTCAATCATGACTTTTTGAAGGGAAGGACATAATTTACTGAAAATAATAGAATTGTTATCCAATAAAACCATTGCATGTCCTAATAGAGAGAGACTCAATGGCAAGAGGGATATATCAGCACACCACGTAAACAAAACAGAATTGCTTAAGTCATCCAGTAAAGTAGATATAACTGATTTGTATACATTTAAGTACTCCACATCATTGAGTTTCCTGATGATGTTTGCCTCTAGGGTCAAAATGAAGGGGAAAGTGAGTTCAGATAAAGTCCTCAGTTGACTGAATGTGTAGGTGGGATACAAATTAGAATAAGACGATATTTCATCAATTATAAATCCAGGAACTCCGCACGTCATATTGAATGTTAAATTGAGAACATCCCCCTTGAGAGATCTCTTCCTGTCCTTCCTAGATGGCTTGTCTAACAAATCAACTCCTAAAATAACCTTCTGTATAAATTGGGAATATGGCTTGTTCCCAGCAGGCTTCTTGAAAGGGAGAATTAGTAATAAAGTCATCAGAGGTCAATTGAAGAGAAAACCAAAATACGATGCCGTCCACCAGACCATCGTGTATTACTTCTACCGATAAATGTCTCATAAACTCTCCCATCATCTCTTCAATGTCCTCTAATATATAAAATAACTCACATTCAACGAATTTGTGTTAAATTTATGAATTTCAAATGAATTACTCAAGAATATGACTTTATTTGGGTATTTCGATAACTTTTCTGACAAATAAGGTTCATAACACCCATAGTTCACTATCCCCCCAGGATTTAGGCGAATATCTATTCCCTCCAATATACCCCCGACATCCTCATTCACAATAACTCGAGATTCGAGTTCAACGTCGATTGACTCAATGACTATTCCATACAGAGTCACCACAGCCGGAATAAATACAGTTGTATTACTGCAAAGTGACAGGTGACAATCCCTTAGAGTTTCCAATACTCCTTCTCCAAAAAATCCAGAATCAAAAATCTCCATGATAACCAAATCTGGTCTACAAATGTTTTTTAAATCTACCTATCAGGAAGATCATGAGGGATCTTTAATTCTGAGGAATGCTTGTTGATTAGTTTAATAGAGTCCTGTGATTGGTTCTGTTTAATAAAGAGGACAGCCTTTTCCACCATGATTGGAGATACATCACAGGAGTATATTTTACACTTTCCACTATTAGCAGCAAAAACACTGAGAAGACCGATTCCAGTCCCCACGTCGAGAATTGTTGGGGGGTGACAGAAAGACTCAATAGTTTTTCTAATGGCGGATTCGTAGGAGGTATTTCTGATTTTGTCATTAAGCATTTGGAAGTGCCATCTTTCGACCAATCTGTTAACAAGACGTTGATAATAAGTTCTAGTTACAATTGAATGAGGATCTCTTCTTAAGGACTGACGGAAACAGAAAAAGGACTCAATGTTGTTTCCAAGGCTTAGAGTTTAATGAAAAATAACTTAAAGAAGGCAATTCCTATCACATTGAGCATTTCAGAGTCAATATAAAGTTCCTCAGTGTTAGATTTAAAAGTGGATAGTCCAGAGGAGTCAAGGTCAGAGACATAAGAATTAACAACCCTTTCGAAACACTCATAAAACATTGACTATAATAGTAATAATTTATACTTTGATTTTATTGAATTGTTGAGGAGATAATCGGACAACAAATAAAAAATGAGGAAATGATAGAATATAATGTTCCTGTTGGAATAAATTTGTTGCATTGGCAATTGCCACTTCAATTGCACATTTCTTACGCTTGTTCATATTTTTATTTTAGATATATAATTAATATTTATTCATTTTAGTTAAAAACATTTAAAAGTACATATTAAGTTTTATATTTATTTGCTTTTATGGAACGAGTCAGGATCGAGGAGTTAGTTTGGTTACCCTTGGTCTTTGGAAATAATTTTAATTTAAAAAATGCACGCCTCATGTGGTTCGCCGTTTCTGGTGGCGCAGGTTGTGGACCCTACTTCACAATCAAAAAGGACCCACTACTCTTTCCAATCCAAGAAGATTATCTACTGCGTGAGGGCATGAAAACTTTTATTAATAGAAATGTTTCTGGTGGCGCAGGTTGTGGACCCTACTTCACAATCAAAAAGGACCCACTACTCTTTCCAATCCAAGAAGATTATCTACTGCGTGAGGGCATGAAAACTTTTATTAATAGAAATCCAGTCCACTTCACGAAGAAACCTTTCCGAGAACCCGACTCACTTACGAAGGAAAGAAATTACCTAAAAGCCTACAGAATCAGTCTTGGGAAACCAGGGCGAGTATCTTAGCCTTGGAGAGAGATCAGATACAAGGCTAAGATGAAACAGGAAAGAGACTAGTGTAACCTTATGTACACCTTAAACAAACAGTTTTCGTTCACGAAGATGTGGAATACTCTTCAGGGCTTTACCAACTCTTTGAGACCGCCTCCTTGCGAAGACCTAGAGAACAAGAACTTTTTAAACAAGATTATAAAATTTTACTCCTCCGTGAGCTTCATCCCACACCAGAAATTTGAGGGTCTTCCTACATCCTCAACAAAACCAAAACGCGAGGCAACCTCGAACAGACATGCAATGGACGTCGTGCGGAAAACTATTCAAAACCAGAAATCGTCTTACGCAAGTGATTCATATGGAATTCCCTCTTGTACTTAAGAAGATAGGCCTTTACACCATCTTGGCCTTGACCAGAATTTACAACCTTTCCATCAGTGGGAATTCGATTCCTACTCTATGGAAATTGTCCCATATTCGTCCCATCTTAAAACCTGGACGGCCGAAGGACTCACCAGCTTCGTACTGACCAATATCCTTCCTGTGTTCCACCTCCAAAATCTTGGATAAACTCATTCTCGATCAGATTAAACCTTACCTCCCAGACGCATCCTTTCAACATGGATTTAAGAAGGCTCATTTCCAACTACACACCTTACTTGCCTGACAAAATTCATCAAGGAATGCCTTCAACGCAAACCTCGGCATCAAAAGACCATTATGTGTGACATCGACATACAGAAGGCCTTTGACTCAATACCGATGGAACTGGTAACTAAGAAGATTTATGGCTTTAACAACCTGAAAATTTGGCTTGCTAACTTCCTCGACCGAGGAAGAGTAATTTTCCATTCCACATCTACAGTCACTAAATTTCTACCGAACCTGGTCCTACAAGGATCTCTCTCTCCCATTCTATTCAACCTATTCATGAGGTACATGTTTTCCTACAGCAGCGACGATACCCTATTCCTTGCATACGCGGACGACTTAATCCAGGGAACAAGAGACCAGTGCAGCGGGTACCGTTTTACAAGATTCACTGGATAACCTGAACTGTTGGCTTACGAGGAACCAACTACACACAAGTCCTGAACAGTCGTGCTCTATGATCTATACTTCCAATAGAAGATTGACTAACTCGGCGCCTTCATTGACCCTTAATGGGATAACAATTCCTTCCACAAATTCAGCCAAAATACTGAGGGTCACATATGAGCCACTAATGACCTTCAGCAAACATGTGAGCAACATAATCTCCTCTTCCCAGCGAAAATTAAACTTTGAAAAGCGCTACTTGGATATTACAAGAGATGGTTACACCCAGCAGTCATCTCGAGGAAAACGGGAGCTCAGCCAAAACCCCTAAACTTCCTCTTCCCAGCGAAAATTAAACTTTGAAAAGCGCTACTTGGATATTACAAGAGATGGTTACACCCAGCAGTCATCTCGAGGAAAACGGGAGCTCAGCCAAAACCCCTAAACTTCCGAAAAGTGATTCGTCCATACAGGATGTGTGTCGGCACTCGGGAGGAACACCGAGCAAAGATGGGGCTGGACTTTCCTTCGTTTTGTCGGTGATTCTCGGTTTTTAAATGACGGCCCCTACTTTTTTTTCGTTTGTCGGTGATTCTCGGTTTTTAAATAAAAAAATTAAGGAGTTATCCTCGATACACTTAATTAGTTGTCTAGTTTAACTTCTTTATCGGTGTATCTGGGGTTAATAAAATAAATAAAGTGGACCAGGTAACCGAGAGGATCCGAAAAAAATAGAATTCCCACGGCTTTTACGTTTAACTTCTTTATCGGTGTATCTGGGGTTAATAAAATAAATAAAGTGGACCAGGTAACCGAGAGGATCCGAAAAAAATAGAATTCCCACGGCTTTTACGTACTCCCCAGTATCTTCCCGCATATCATTAGAGCTTCCATTCCATGCAAGTAATTTGTTCTACCGAATATCGAGTGGATGGATTTTTCAGTTATCACTAACTGCACAGAGCTAACTACAAGTGTTACAAAACCGATGTCTCATAATATTATTGAGATCGTCGAAAAAGACGTCCACTTTGTTACTACAGAGAAAACTAAACGTCCCTTAATCATGGAATACCTTACGGAACACCACCGGGACTTTTTCAGGAAGTACCCTGACCACCTCCTCGGACCGAACGTCAAACTATATATGGATGCCTGCCCGAGATACGAGAAGACAACTTTTCCGTTGTGGAGATTATTCCAAAACTCAAATACTAACCGAAAGAAAAAAACTGTTATGGACACCGGGATCAATAAATCATTCAACAACTTTTGTTCTCTTATGATTTCATTCCCCGTCTAATTTGGTTGCTTCTGCTTCAGACCCAGGACATGCTTCAAAGCAGGCCGAGGAACGAAAGAGGAGGAAATACCAGAGAATTTCGGAGGAGTATCTTTTTGTTCCATTCGCGGTGGAAACGTCAGGAATCCTTGGCCCCCAAGCAGATGAGTTGGTTCGTAAGATCGGCTCCATGATTCAAGCTGTGACCAAGGATCCGCGAGAAACTAGTTGGTTCCAAGAACGTATCTCGTTGACTATTGTTAGGGGAAATAGCATGGCCATTCAGATGCCTTAATTTAATTTTTATTCATCTGATAATAAAATTTCGTTCACAAAAGAAAAGAAAAAAATAAATTAATTTTTTTTATTAACAATAAAATATTATTTATTAACTATAAATTAAATTAAAAAATATTGAACGGAATCAGAAGGAAGATCCTAGAACTTCGGGCACTCCTTGCAGAAATGAACGATAATTTTGGACTAATCCAAAAATCCAAATTGTCACCAACATTTCGAACACCTTTCTTTCACAAATACACGGTGCCTATACCGACATAAGCCCTCAAGTTTCAAACCTTTTTGACTCAGATTGTACTTTGGAGCAGATAACTATCAAATTCCACCTATTCCCTTCTTTCTGGATCACCTTGGTCAATGTGTACATCCCTTCACAGGGGTCCTTTTCTACTTCCTACTTCCTATGTTGACTAACTCCGTCTTCTTCCACTCCCGTCTTCCCAAACTATCACGTCATCAGGCGTGACCGCCCAACTGGGCGTGGTGGTGGACTGTTTACTCTTATCAAAAAAGAAATTCCGTACGCAAACGAAACTTTTGTCAACCTCATGTCTCCCGTCGAATATATTGGTATTTCAGTCAACCGCCTAACTCATGCCCGAGGATTTCAATTTCTTCCTCTCAAACGTCGACAAATTAAAAAAATATGTTTCTTTGTGGAGACCTAAATGCAAAGCATTCGACATGGTTCAAGAACCAACCATGCGATGTCAGAAGAAACCAATTGTTGTCAAATCTGGATAACCTGGTAATATTAAACAACCCTATATTATACTTGACTTTCATTTATCCACTTCAACTCCATCGATAAAGCACTACACTTTTAATAGAGTAGTACGCGAGGGAATGAAAATTTGTATTAATAAAAGGCCGCTGATCTCAAGAAAGATGCCTTCTCCCAGAGCCGATCCACTCATAAAAGAAAAAAATTAACTAAAAAGCCTCTAAAAACAATCCTGGGAAATATGATTGAGAAATCAGGAACAATGCAAAGAAGAAATAAGAGAAAGTTTGGAAAAACCTCATGTCCAATCTAAACAAGCAGAACTCCTTTACAAAAATGTGGAAAACACATAGAAGCTTTATTAACGCTGACAACCCGGCCGCACGTGAAGAAATGGAAAACAAGATCTTCCTAAACAAACTTATGAAACACTACTCCTCCTCGAGTTTAGAAATTCGAAAGTCCATCCATCCTGGCCCTCAAACCTAAAAGAGCCACCTCCTCGATTGTCTTCTATGTGGAGAACGTACAAAAATGGTTAAGGGTCAAAAGTCGACTTATTCCTGCGGTCCGGACGGAATCCCTGCAATAGTTCTGAAAAACAAAGGCCCCTATGGTATCATGGCCCTCACCAAAATCTTCAAATTTTCAATCAACGAAAATTGTATTCCTTCCATATAGAAACTATCAAACATACGACCAATTCTGAAACCCGTGTGACCAAAGGAATCACCAGCCTCATACAGACCAATATCTCTTCTATGTGTTACATCAAAAATTCTGGAAAAGCTGATTGTTGAACTAATCAAACCATACCTTCCATCTTTTAAACACGGTTTCAGAAAAGGGCACTCCACAGAAACGCATCTTACATGCCTTACAAATTTCATTAAGGATGGCCCAAAACGCAAACCTCATCAGAAGTCATTCATGTGCTCCATCGATATAGAAAAAGCTTTCGACACTTTCCCAAGAAAGCTGTTGATAAGGAAGATCTTTACGTCAAAAATCCCAAACAACTTGAAAATCTGGATTGCTAATTTCTTAAATGGAAGAAGAAAAAGAGTGACTGCTAGAAAAACTAGGTCAGTGACAAAATTCCTTCCAAATGGGGTCCCTCAAGGATCTCCACTGTCACCATGCATATTCAACCTATTCCTAAATGATATGCCCTCCCTTACCAGTGACGATTCTTTGGTTTTGACATATGAGGATGATATAATTGTCGAGTCAAAGACCAGTGCGTTCATACTGTTGTATACCGGCTACAAGCTTCATTGGACGATCTGAATATTCTAAGTCCCGAAAAGTTTTATACAACAATTTTCACAACAGAAGATTGACAAACTCCGCTCCATGTGTAACCATAAGTGGAAACTCAATCCCTACGACCAACTCGGTCAAGATAATGGGCGTAACATGCGACCCACTCTTGACCTTCAGCAAACACATTGACAACGTCATTTCCTCGGCACAACGAAAGCCAAATTTTGTTAAAACACTCTTTGGACAATATAAGGGGTGTTTAAAATAAAATTTGGACTCGCTCTACGTACAGTTTATTTAACCGTCTCTAACTTACGGGTGTGCTGCATGGGAACCAAACTATCAAACGCGAATATGGAAAAATCAATACATTCCAAAAATGCTTAGTTAGGCTCTGCAAAAACTTTCTCAGATACCTCTAAACCATACACCATTTGAAGAATTAGTTAGGAAAACCGGAGCCTTATCCCAAAACACGTGAACAACAATGGTCTCGATTGACATCAACAAGGCGTTTGATTCGGTACAGAGAAAACATTTAATTGGAAATATATTTGATTCAAAAATTCGCTCTAACTTGAAGCTATAATTGGACAAGACGTAGGAGGGTCCATCTCAAATCACGATTACTACCAAACTGAGTACCCCAAGGTTCGCCTTTGTCCCCTACTTTATTCAACATTTTCCTCCACGACCATCCAGCAGACATTGACAAGGACTTCCTACTGCTTTCTTATGCTGAATATATTTTCATTGCAACAAGAAGCAGTTCGACATCAGAAGCAGTCTCACTCGCACAGAATAAAATGTATTGTGTCCATGATTCGTTGATAGCTAACCGTCTCTCGGTGTCGGCTCCTAAATCAACATGCACTCTTCACCTCCGACCGTCCGTCCATAAAAGGACCAGAAATCGGACATACTCGGATACCTGTAACAAGAAACCCCTCAATCTTTAAAGTGACTTACGACAGGCTGCTTAATTATACCTACCATGCAAAGCAAGTCCTCACCAAAGGACTGCAGAAAATGAATGTCACATGGGCTCTTATCCAGAAGGCCCCAGTGAATATAAATGAAGCAATCGGAATTATATATCGTCAGACAATCACACGGCCGTGGAATATGCCTCTTCCATAACAACGCATGTTGTTAGGTAATGGAGTCTCACTGGAGACTATTCTGACAAATCCTGAGGATAGAATTTGCATCCCCGCCAAACAGACCTATAGAAGACTAGTACAAGATGGCTGTTTCCGTGGAAGGCCTAAAATAATATTGCCAGTCGTCCTTCAAAGGGACATTTAAACATAAAACAACTCAAATCCGCTGACGACCTGAACTCATTGAGAGTTTTAGCTAACAACAGGGGTGCGTTGAGGAGATTGTATTTTTGCAAACCCAATGTTCTACACTGCGGGTTACGGTTGACAGTTTTTTGTTAACGAAAAAATAATAACTCAGCAGTATATATTAGATCATAACTTTTATTATGGTATCTGAATGGATTGGTAAATGTATATTCTGAAACTTAATAAAATATTCGTGATATTTAAACTCAGAGGGCTAATGAAGCTAATTGAGCAATATTGACTAAATATCCACCTCTTTGAGTCACTAATGTCAAACAATTTGTATAAAAACTACTCAAACTTTGCATTTAAAGATGACTTTGGTAGGATTAAACAAATATAGAACATTCCCGACCATGCACGAGTCCCTATCATATTAAACATAATAAAACCAAGGATATTGTAATGTAGCCTCATATACATTCTCCATTATATTCTCCAATATTACTATAATTCTGTCCGACGAATCCAACGAATGACCGTGAAGAAATAAATGAGTATCAATCTCAATTTTTTCTACAAAAACAGTTTTGTCAGGCATGTGGGAATAGCATAGAGAACGCATGGAGTTGTTTTTATGTCTAAGAGATATTAATTGACCCGCTAATCCACTCCTAGTAATCACAGGATACTATACTTTTTTATTTTTGGTTTTATCTTCTTTGGGGACGGAGCCTTAGGGGAAAATGATGTAATGGAAGAGAAGGCACGAGAAACTCGATTAGACTTGCTTAAGTTGGGAAATGGCTATGATATAAAATCAAAAATGCCCACCTTATTTTCCTTAAAGGAACTCCATCTCTTAACAGGACTAACTTCCTCAATATCAAATAGAGATTTTGAAAACACATCACCAAACATAATAATATTTTAAATTAATTATTTAAAACTCTAGCAGTTTCTAATTTTAATTCTTTAAGTAAATCATCAAATGAGAAAAGATGAGGAGTGTAGTTGAAGAGTCTGAGTAAACTAACTCTGTCCCAACTGTGGGCTCCATAGTACATTGAAAACTGATTTGCCAGCATTCGAGCCTGTTCACTACTCTAATCGATGCATTCCATCTCATACCAGAATAGCAGTAGAGAAATATCCATGCATTAGAACCAGAGACTTGGAATCGGCAAAATCCGTGAAATGATGCATAGCAAGTGATGGAAGTGCATCTGGTCCTTGTTTCTAGTAGTTTTTAAGTCTACATTACTTTATAGTTTTCCATAGGATAGAATATTACTGATTTCTCAAAGTAACGGAGGTAAAAGAATTCATAACCCTGAGTCCGTGCTACAGGGAGGACAAACTAGTATAACCCATAAATAACCAACATGTGGACACATTACTGCTCTGTCATGTATAGTTGAGAATACGTGATTCTAATTAAAGTCATAAAACAACTGGCATGCAAGCATAAAGGGATCTGTCTTTGGTTGAGTGATATTCCTTCCATATCTATTATTGATTATTATTGTGGTCACATTCTCGATTTCTTCTCGAGATTTTCTAATTAAAGTCATAAAACAACTGGCATGCAAGCATAAAGGGATCTGTCTTTGGTTGAGTGATATTCCTTCCATATCTATTATTGATTATTATTGTGGTCACATTCTCGATTTCTTCTCGAGATTTGTCTTTTAACATCTCTACTTTCATAATGTCATTTAGACATTTTGATTGACTTTTTGGTTGAGTTGGGGGGATTTCTGCTTGTTTTGGAGGTGGTTTGTCCTTCAATGTCCTGTAAATATAATGTGGATAACTTACGTATTTATTTTATCCTTGTATTTTGAATAAAATGGGTTGTTTTTTAAATTATCAATTATATTTGAACAACATCTCTTAATAATAACTATATTTTACTAAAATACTAACATCGTAACATAAATTTGAGGTGGTTTGTCCTTCAATGTCCTGTAAATATAATGTGGATAACTTACGTATTTATTTTATCCTTGTATTTTGAATAAAATGGGTTGTTTTTTAAATTATCAATTATATTTGAACAACATCTCTTAATAATAACTATATTTTACTAAAATACTAACATCGTAACATAAATTTGAATAAAAATTTTAATTAATATATAAATTTGGTTAATTAAATTGTCAATCTATTTTAATCCCTCAAGTTGCTCCCTGAATTAAATAATAAGTTGCTCCCTGAATTGTGCTTGGATGTTAAAAAGCTCACGGGCGTGCGAGCCTGACAAATTATCTTTTATTCACCTAAAACACTTAAGCCACTACGCAATTGGCTACCTCACGTAAATATACAACCTGTCCATTAACTATAATATTATTCCCTACTTGGCTACCCTATCGCAGTTCATTGCCGACGGTTTTAACACCCATCCCCCGCCTCACAAACGCACAATCTTGGTTTCTATTGACATCAACAAAGCCTTTGACACTGTTTCGAGGAAAATCCTGGTTGGAAAAATATTTTCTAATAATATTGGTCCCAATGTGAAATTATGGCTATTGACATCAACAAAGCCTTTGACACTGTTTCGAGGAAAATCCTGGTTGGAAAAATATTTTCTAATAATATTGGTCCCAATGTGAAATTATGGCTGGCCAACTTTTTGTCTGGAAGACGTGAAAGAGTAGTCAGTGGTGATCTCAGATCTAGATCACGATTACTACCGAACTGGGTACCCCAGGGGTCTCCACTTTCACCAATTCTATTCAACCTATTCCTAAACGACCTACCTAATGATGGAGACGAAGATTCCCTGCTATTATCCTACGCAGACGATGTAGTCATTGCAATACGGGACCGCTTGACGCAAGTCGCATCCTTTAAGACTCAGACAAAATTGAACACTCTCCACGATTGGATTGTTGACAATCGACTTACGATTTCTGCAACCAAGTCTATCTGTTCCGCTTTCACTTCGGACCGTCGTTCTAAGGATGAACCGAGTCTTTTTATTGGTCCCACTCGGATTCCAGTGACAAGATCCCTCACTGTCCTTGGAGTCAAGTACGACAGTCTACTCAATTTCAACTCCCATGCAAAAGACATGATTACCAGGGACCTCCAGAAAATTAACGTTTTACGCGCCCTTGTCCGGAGGACCCCGAGGAATATGGACTTTTCTGTTTCTACCCTCTACCAACAAACAATCGCGCCAGCCGTTGATTACGCCTCCGTTGCATGGAGATTGCGCTATCGGAGTCTATGGTCCACAGAGTTAACTCCATACACCAGAAAACCATCAGTTTGCTTTGCCCACGTAATGGATCAACAGTCGACCCACTACTCATGGAATCTAAGACCCGTAGTCGTTGTTCCGGAATTCTTCGCGTCTGTGAGGAAGATGGAAACCCGCTTCGTCTGATCATTTCCATGGCAAGAGAAAATCGATTTGATAGGAAATTCCCCTCCCCGATCGTATTCCTTTGCAAGACCGAGAGAAGGCTCTTCCGGAATTTGAAAAAAAGAACCACACTTTCCCCTATCTACACGTGTGGACCAATAAGGAAGGCCTGCGCCGCTGCGGAGACGTTGAGTCTAACCCTGGACCAGCCAGAATAGTCCAACTGAACATAAATGGAATCAAGAACAAAATACTCGAACTTCGGACATTTGTGAAAGAAAATCACATTGATCTGTTGCTAATTCAAGAATCTAAACTTTCTCCAAAGAATTCAACACCAGTATTTCCGGGATTCACAGTAATTCGCCGTGACAGAATTGGCAAACTTGGTGGGGGTCTCCGTTTGAGGACTTAACCAACAGTGCTTACACTATGCTTAAAGGATATGGAAATATCAAACTTTTGGTTACCAAAATACAAATCCCAAGACTATCAATAATAATTGTCAGCGCATATCTTCCACTGTTGAGTTCCTAATCGTCCAGTGCTCCCAGACTTACTCCTCTCGCATCACTAAAGGATGTGATTATCTGTGGTGACTTCAATGCGAAGCACCCACTGTGACTGACAGGACAAACCTACGACAAAAGAGGGAAGATGATAATTGAGGACCTACACAGCCTATGTATACTCAACGATCCTGCATCCCATACAAGAACACCTACTCGAAGTAACGATAAACCTTCTTCTATCGACATCTCACTGTCATCACCGTCCTTGGCCCCTCTTATTGACTGGTTAGTGAAGTATGACACCAGGAGTGACCACAATCCAATATTTTTGGAGGTCAAAACGAAGTCACGGATAAAAGGACAATGCCCAACAATAACTAACTACAGCCTTGCGAATTGGAAAGGATTCAAGGAATACGTCGATAATTGTATTGGACTATTAAATTTCCCCACTTTTCCCTCCGTCGAACAATTAGTGAAATGGTTCAACTCCATTATAAACGATGCGAAAAAGAAGTACATTCCTATGGGAAGACGACCAACGTCATCAAAACGTTTCAACACAACGACGAAACATCTGATCAGAGAACGAAATTATCTAAAGATGGTAAAATCGCCAACAGAAGAGAACATCAGGAAAATACGAGAATTGAACAGAGAGATCGACAACAACATAAAGACAGAAAATGCAAATAGATGGACGAGACTATCGAAAACTCTCTACAAAAACCCCCCAATGCAAAGAGTGTGGAAGTGGATCAAAAACATCAAAAAATCCTCCCCAGAGAGAAAAGTCGAAGTCTACATAAAACCAGACACTCTGATAAAATATTACACATCTATATCCTACAGGAAGTTTTCAAAAGAACACCAAGTATTCCTGAAAAAGATTGAACCGAAACGCTCCAATGACTGGATCCTATTTACTAGTCAGGATGTTCTCAGAGCCATATCCAAGGCCAACAACTCAGAGGCCAAAGAACCAAACACATTGAGTAGACATGTAATAGGATGGATTTCATAGAAAAGGAGTACCGGGATGAAGAGTCTAGGCCTAACAGGCGGACTTGGTAGTACCTATTTCGTAACATGTTGTTAATTAATTTTTCATTTTCAAATAAATAAATCAATAATTAGGACTACACAATGGCGAAGGCGTTACCTCTGTTAATCGCCATTTCGAGCCTCAACCTGAGTCCCTTTCGTGGCTCGCATCTTTTTGAGGAAGTTTGCTTCCAATGCTGTGGAGAAAGGCGTCCGTCTTCGCGCCTACAGTTCCAGTTGTCTCCACAGCAATGGGGGCGAAATGGTAATGGTCTCAGAGGGATTCGTACTTATGGATCTTCTTCACCTCCGCCTAAGGCTGTGTCCATATATAATGCATCTTAATTTTTTCTAAGTCCCATTTTAAACCTATTTTTTATGGTCCCTACCATTTGGGAGTTCTTTTTAAGATATTTTGTAGTAATATTTTGCATTGGTACCAGTTCGAGAAATTCTTCATAAATATTAAAATCTGAATCACATGCTCTAACAAAGATTGCTAATTTTTTGCAATTCCAACAACGTCGATTGGTTCATCGATCGCAATTGAAAAACTGTAGAATTTTAACAATTCAGACTTTAATTGGTGTTTCAAATTTAAAGACATTCTATTAATGTGTTCGGCAAGTGTTTCTGGTTAATGAAATATTTTTAAACAAGTGGGCGTTGTCATAACAAATAATTTTTGCTGTTTTAAATGACATTGTTTGATGAAATAGCCATCGCAATATGATTTTCCACTTATTGCAAGCATTTTGCTGATTTCATAGCTTGTAGTAACTGATACATTACTTCGATTGTCATTTTTGTGAAATGAGTTGTAACGTAGTTAAATCTTTTCGCAATTCATTTAACTTTAAAACACGCATTGGACCTTCTTGGTTAATAAGCAATTTAATACCTTCTAAATAATTGTATGTTTGATGATTAGATTGGTAATTCTTTTTTAGGTTGTATTCTTTCGGTATAAACTGGTTACATATCAAACAATGTATTTTTTTATCAAAAATAGACAAGTATAACTTATCTCCGTTCATCGTTCAAACACAATTAATTAAAATTAAAAAATAACAAAATGACTTTTTTGTGTTTTATAGCCATTAAATCGGGCCGCACCTATGCTTGTCGAGGACCGCGTGTTTGACACCCCTGCACAAAAGCAGACTAAAAAAAACGACCTAGCCGGGTGTCCATCTTTTGCTAAGAAGCGGAAACCTTTAGAATAATCTACAAACAACATATCAGGACCACTTAAGAACCACAAAACCAGACCACCTTTGGCACTTCTTGATACACACAAAGAACTGCTGTATAATAATGCCTACCATAGCAACGTGTTTCGCGAACTAGTCAAGAATCCTCAGCCATTTTCTGATAAAACAATGTTAACGGCGATTCATGACCACATCTCCACCGATCTACTGGATGGCCCTTCCCCACTGGTGGATGACTCAAATATTACTTAGCACAGTTATGTTTTAGACACTTCGTCCTAAGAGAAGAATCGGATTCTTGGACCAATTATAATTGAGAGAAGAATCGGATTCTTACACCGGACCAATTATAATTGATTCTACAAGCTTTCACCCGAGACCTCCCTTGAACATCAGAGACCTGTGGAAGCGTCTAGCACTAGCCTCTCCAAACACTTTCAGCAGCCTTAACCTACTTAATAGGTCGAAACACCCTTTAGTCATGTCTTTTGTGCTTATTTTTTTTCAAAGCAACCACATGACCAACTGTCCCGCGGTAAACCTTTCACTATCCTTAACAAAACAAGAGTTCATATTATGCTCTCCACCACAAATTAGGCAACTTTATGTTTCCTTGCAGAAATTATCAGTATTAAGACTAAATACCCTTTCTGTCTTATTATCGTGTAGTCCAAAAAAAATAGCGCCTATATTAGTGCTGATAGTTATTTGACAAACCTGTGGACACTTCCCCCATGTAAATCAGCACAACCATTCAGACTATCCAAAGCATGACTTAATGGAGCACCATTCCTAGTGGATGAAATAGAAAAACGTTCTCATCCCATGTTTAGTTTCCATAGAGAAGATTGTAGTCTTGTAGGACATTGGTATGAATCTTAATTACCTCAATGTTAGAATGATGAGTAAAAAGTGAACATCAGTCATTAAAAAATGAATAAAAATTCTTGGTCTTATTAATGATAGAGCGACCATGTACACCATCAATATGATTGTAAATCATCATAAGTGCAGACATAAAGTATTTACTATCAAAGAGTTCCAATGTCATCGCCCGTTCAGACATCTAAAATAACACATACATCCAAACTATAGTCAAACTAAACTTATTCCCACAACAAGTTAATGACAAATCATGTCCATCATACCCAACAATAATAATATTGGAGTCACACTCTGAGTGACATGACAGATATTCACACACCAAATTGTAGTCTCTGTATCTGAGAGTAAGAAAATCATATACTTTAAGAATTCTTTCGATTTATCTGTGGCATCGTAAATGTAATCAGTCTTCTCTAAGTGATTGCTTAATTCTGATCGTAAATTAAATATATTCTGTGCTTTATTGAAATTATCATTGAATTTGTTGGATATTAGTTTCTCCTGATTGATCACTTCTTCATATTTAATCATCTATATAAAACATTTATTTTACGCTTTCTTTTTGTTTTGAGTTTGACTGGGGGGTCATTTCAGAAATGTCAAATATTTTATCTGTTTTATATTTATTAAGTATACCTACGAAATATTGTGGATCATACCGTGTATTACACATATTAACTTGCTTTACAAAATTAATATAATAATACCACTAAACAACAAAAAAACAGGCGCCGAATTTATTTATTAGATTTTTTTATTTTAAAAATATTGCATTAATTTATTGCGATTTTATTAAAAACAAGATAATCATGACATATCTTTTATGAAGACGTTGAGGAATTTGAGATACAAGAATTTTGTTACCTAGAACCCTTCTTGATGTTTGATCAAACGCCTTAGTTAGGTCAATCGATGCAAGTATGCCTTAAACCTACCACATTTCAATTTATTAAAGAAATTAATCAATTGTGGCAAACTCAATACAAGACACCTACTTTGGTTTACCTCACAATTTTCTGACAACTTTGATTAGTTCATAGTAGTTTCGACGGCAGGTTCCTCTGTTTTTACGTATATGAATTTAGATTGTTCCAAAATAGGGTGACTTCCGATCTTCCATAACCGCGATAGACATTTAACACGTTTATCTTCTTTTTGTTATTAAATTTTCAACATGGAGAGAGAATGACATGTCAAAAATCACTTCAAATATCAATGGAGTAAGGTATATTTTTTAGATGTCCCGGTGAGTGCGAAAAACCATAACGTATAAAGTTATTCAAAACTTATATATGGTCTAAGTAGGCCTCTCCTTTTTAAAACCATGTTGAAATGACAAACCTTGAGAAAAACTTTGATTTTTGACAAAACCAGCCTTTCCGGATTTTCGACATAAAAAACGCTAAAGCAAATCATTTTTATTATTATTAATAGCAATTTCCGCGGAACCAGAAAAGTTAACTAATTTGAGATTCCACTTTTGCCATGCATCTCAGGATACGCGTTATAAGTCGTTTCCATCCTCCCCTGTTTATCGCAACCGCCCTCAGATCATCCAGATCCTCTCCTGTTTTAAGTTTTCTTCCTATGCAAGTTAGTTTTTTGTCAAGCGTCGACGGCAACGTTGTTCTTTGTCGACTTTGATACGTTGCTTTGTTTAATACAGAAAAGTACGATTCCATGGCCTGATTGGCCGGTGCCAATTCCGAAGCTCTTACGATATGTCCAAAGCCATTTCGCCGAAGTCACTTTATTCCCAATCTTTGTTGCTTGAGTAATTGTGTAGATCTCGTCGTAGGTCAATACTTTTATTCGTAATGATAAGTCTATACAAAGTCGGGTTCTTTTTCGTTTTTCTGGGTTTTTAAATAGGACAGAGGTGTGTAAGTTTCCATTGGTTGTATATCCTCGTCAATGAGAGATTCCATAATCATCAAGATTCTTTAGAGGATCATTGTGATTTTAACAGGTCCTCTCTTTGTGTCACCATCTCTATCTTCGGTGATAAGTTATATATGACCTCAATTCAGACCACAACCTAATTCTTCTTTGAATCGAACCACTCTCGCCTATTGTTAGGCACTTGAAAACCATAAAAACGTGCAAAATGGAATTCATTAAAAACGGAAAAATTACTAATGAGGATAATCTCTGGCTGAAAAATAGTCTCTTTAATTCGATTTCTTTTTTTGACTAAAGCCGACCTTCCATATCCCCTGAAGTAGTTAAGGTGACGTTTAGCCATAGATCCAAGATAGTGCGGTTTACATATGCGACTATTTTCCGTGGAAGTACTGCAATCGGGTATCGCAGTAGTTTGTTAGTAATGAAGTAAGTTATTATACATTAAACACAGCAAATTAAGTTCTGGAAAAGTAATATGAAACGGTAGGGCTTGCCAACCGACTTCTCCCAGACAGTCTCCCGAGAAGTCAGTAAACACATGGTAATCTCTGAAAAATGTACCAGAAACGTTAATGCGTTAAATGTTAAAAATCTAAACCTAACGTGGAACAATGATCATTATGCAGGTTTTGGATCTGAAGATCTAAATATTGGATAAATTGAAAAAGACTCTGCAATTTACTGTTTCGTGTAAAAGAATTGTACGAGCCAAGACCTTCGATTATGTATAAAAGGATAAATTATGTCAAAAAGAAGCAATTGCAAAGTTGAAGTGGTTTTTATGTTTTCGTATAAGTTTGGAAGTACTATTAATTTATGGGTTTCAAGAAAGGAGTCTTGTTAAATTGGTCTGTTTGCACCACTAAAAACAAATTTGAGAATAGTTAAAAAGGAACCAACAAAAGCATAATAGTAACTAAAACTTAAGAGTAGACCACGACTTGTCGTTACTAATTTGTTCATTGTGAGGACCAATCAGACACATCCCAACATTTAATGGATTCTTCAAATATCTAATAGTCATTCCCCCAATAACTTATTAACACAATTAATAATATCATCACGAGTAGTCTCAAATACAAATTCTCTATGCTTTTGAAGCATGTCATCGTCTATTTCCTCCATAAATAGCTTAACTCCCATAGATTTCGGGGGAACTGGAGAATCAAGCTGTTTATAATGATAATTAAACTACCTTTTGGAATACCAACAACTTTGCCTCATCAATGTCCTGCTGAGTAAACGAATTATCATTCAAAACCCATTCGATGGCTTTCTCATAAATATTAAATGTCTCCAATTGATTCGGATCCCTCAAATAAGAATACCACAAACCTATAAGAATAGAATGAAAATATTGGGGCTTTGAACGCAGACCCACCTCCATAGGCTCCACCTTTTTCACGAATTTCCACATGTAAAAATTTCCATGAAAGCAATTCTGAGATAATTTCCAATCTAAAATAAAAAATAAAGAAACGTAGCATGATCCCTGTCAGTAAAACCTATAGGGACTTCAATGGCCTTTGCAGCATAACTAACATTAAATGGGAGTTCATAGTGGACTTTGTTACTACTATTAGTTTGAGTCCACTACACTAAAAATATAGCAATACGTCAATGTCTTGAAAATAATCAGGTTTAGGAGATTCTATTATAAGAGGAAGTGATCTTAGGAATGAGTCAACCTTGTACAAACAATTGTCCTTCATATCCTCACTTGTGGTTATTAGAGTTCTACACTCAATAACATTACAAACCTGCAGTCATTTCTGTTGAATACTTTCTTTGCTATTTGTCTTAGCTTTTCGGATATTTGTTGTTTGTCTGTTTGATCTGATAGACTCTTTAGGAGAGAAACTAAAGATAATCCCTTTATTAGTTCAGTTTTATGAGAAGCAGGATGAATTAAGGATGATGCACAAAGTTTAGCATAGTGATGTCCAGAATAAGTAATAGAATCAGCCATTTCAGTAGCATTAGTCTTTATAATGACTCCTAATCTGTCATAGTCATCCAAAGTAAGTCTAAGTAATAAAATCCACTACTCGTTAATAATCTCACTCCAAAAATCAAGACATTTCTCAAAATTACTAACCAAACAGTGATTTCCTAACAAAATGGACTAAATTTAATAATAATAATACTAAATGAGCGTTGTCACTAGTAAATGGACAGACATTAATGACACTGGAAACGTTGAAACCAGAGGAAACACTGATTATTTTTAAATCCTGTTCCTTATAGTCCATTTTGGCAGTCCCCATTCTACAGTAAAAATAGCACAAACTGTGTCATTACATCACACAGAATAGGAAGGTATCTAATTTCTTCTTGTGTTAGGTGATTACAACCCAACATCATCTTAAAATAAACTAATTCATTGGTGGTAGTATTACAGTAATAAGAATCAACCCCGTCTAATGCTAGTTAATACTTTATATACCCATAGAAGCAATAGATATGTCCTGACGGGTCACAGACTTATCAATGTCACCCAAAGAGAGACATGGAAGAACAGACAAATCCTCAGGCTTTGATGCTTCTTTCTCTAGTTTTTTGCCTATTATAACAACACGTTAATCACCAATTTCATAGACCTTCTCCCTGCAGCAGTTATTTACTAACAACTCTAATTTATCCTGTTCAGCCTTTTTCTCCCTTGCAGGGAAATTCTCATCCACTTTCAAAGTCATAGTAAGCACGTGGGGATTAGTCTCACATTAATTATCAAAAATACCAAAAAATGGGTTTTAACGAGATCTGTGAGGAAATTTGGATTACTGTTAAGATCCTCTTTGAATTTCCTGATTAAATTATTAATTCTAAAGTATTCGACAAAATCAGAGCCCAAAGACCAAGGAGTATTCAAACTCTAAAAATAAGAAAATGTTAACATTTAGAAGATTTATTCCAAAGTTTTTAGTTCTATTCTTAACAGAAAGTTCGAGTGAATTAATAACACTGTCAATTCTCTCTTGAGAGAACCCCTCACTGTATAATATAATATATAACCAACATTGCCACTTTACGGAATGTCTCTTGTATTATAGATTCCACCTTTTCAGTGTCACTTTCAGCAATTCCTTGAAGACCCACAGAAAAGTAAGAGTCCTTAGTATAATTAGAGAATCTAATATATACAAATATTACCCTGAATTCCAACTGTAATCGGAGCCTATCTGAGGACTAATGAGAGATTGATAAAAGGAAGAGCAGGGTCCATTAATTAAGAGCATGGAGAGGACATCAAAACAAAAGTTTAGGTATACATTAGAATTACTATAATTTTATATTATAATAACTCTGCTAGTAAATAATTCATAGATAATGCTGTCGTCTTGGTCTGATCTACGGCTAATGGGTCTGGGGCAGCAAATACTGTAATTTTTCTCTTATTTTAAATAAACAGAGAACCGGTATATCCCATTTGTCTACATTGTTTACATAATAGTTTATATCCTCCTTGTTCATGGAAATGAGCTTTTCATTCACCATTCTAGCCTGAGTCTCCAAAGGAATGTTCCCATACGTTACAATTCTAAAATTCACAATTCAGATACATAGAATTAGAAGGACGGTAGAACTTTTTATGAAATGAAGTGAGATCCTCGTGTTTTAGATCCATGATATCAATCGGAATACCACCACTAGTCCATTTGTATACGTTGCTAGGCATCAGCTCTCTGCAAAGGTTGGATTCGTAAAAGCTTCCCATTGAAGACTATTAATTACAATTTCTCTTACAAAAACACCCTTCATTTCATTAAACACGACACCCTTTGCCTCAATTTGAGAATTGATATCATCCTTATCACTATTTTCTAGTCGGAACCCTTCTTGCCTGTAAAATTAATATAATTGAGTAACCAGTAACTTGATTCACTCAAAAGTGGGTTGAATACTGACTCAAAGTACATATCAAACAAATTCTTAAAGTCTGTGGCATTTTGAGTTGAGTAGATGTAGCATGTTGTATTATCGGCTATAGTGTCATATAATCATATACAAGTAAATGCATTCATGAATGTTTGCTGAGACCGACTCAACATTTTAAAGAAAGGATCCCTCACAGGGTATTTCTTACTACCACACAGAGCAATATGTTCGAGTACATGGGGAACTCCTTTATTATTAGCAGCAAAAGTCCGAATAGTGATGCTTAATATAAGATAAATAGTACCAGCAAGCATTGTTGGAGTCATCAGAAGCAATGTGGAGGAAGTCGGCTCCACTTTTATCATGTTTGAATAAATGTGAAGTAATTCCCAATTCTTTTATATCAACAGACTTTGATAAAACAAACTATTACCTTTTTATGACTAAATCCATCAATTGTGTGCATTCTAAATTTAATCCTAACAATAATAATCAAACACACACCTGTTTGTCAAATAATAAAGTCTACTTAAAAGCATGGTTTATAATAACAATTTAAATAATAATTTTAAATATAATTTATCAATTGTATATTTCCTTACTCATGCTGACACTTAGTAATTTATTAACATATAATAGACATTAAAACCAATTTGTGGTTGGTTGAATGTCACGTAACCGGACCCCTAAAGATCATGCAAATAAATATAAACGGGATCAATTGTAAGATTATCGAACTTAGTTGTATACTCAGTTATCCGCAAAGATAGATGTGGAAAACTTGGGGGAGGCTTACTAACTATCATACGAAACGGGATCCCTTATGAAGATATCACCAAATACGTCTACAACCGCCTCCAAAACCATGAAAGTATCGAATTTCTGGCCATAAAAATCCAACTACCAAGGTTACGTCTTACTCTGATCAATTCATATCTACCTCCTTCATCATTAGCTACTTGCCCAAAAGTTTCGTCGATCAGCTCACTAAAGAACGTTTTTTTGCGGTGACCTAAATACACCTAACCACTGTGCCACCAAGAAAAGTCTAAGTATGTATAAAATAATCAATACTTTGTTACTTAATGTTTAAAACTTACATTTTGAATTAAAAGGTATATAAGCATTTCTAAACATTAATTTTTGGCAATGTTACTGTTATGTCGCTTCACGGTTAAGTCCTATAAAATGTACTGGTGAATTAACATAGATAACTTGTGCACACAAAAACAGTTTTTAATTGTATAATTCGTCTAAGAACATATGAAAGTAACTATTCAATAGGTTCCACTGTAAAATACTATTCAATCTTCGTTTTTATCTTGTCAGATGATCAACAGTAAAAATATCTGGAAAACTCAGTTACGTAAAAACTAATATCACTATACAGCTGAACTTGAGTTTTATTTCTTTTTAAATATGCATGCACTCGAATTCACGATTACACAGTATATAATTAATTTTATAAGCAAAGAATTTATTCAAGAAAGAAAATAGAGTAACGCTTATATAGAAGCTGCTCTGACTGCTTTGCTATTCCCTCTCAGGATAGCGAGATTCGTTCAAATAACCAACAGCGCTCACGAGGGTCTCCTTTTCGTGTAGCGATTCGATTCCCTAGACGACTAAAGAATTTCAGGTCGCAGGCGCAAGGGAACCAGACGTCTCAACGGCGAGTGGAACAAACAAAAAATCATTGGACAGGAGCGCGTACTTTTCCCGCTTCATCTTCTCAGCCTTCTCAGCGGCAGAACAGGCTCCAGAGGCACTCTGGAGTAGGTTGCAAGAGGCAAATGTGTCGGTGCAGGTAACGTCCCAGACAAGAGGTTTCCCGGCTTCAAAAGGGAAGATTGTCATCCCATCTGGTCGTTTCCCGTCCCGCCTGCAAAAGACGACAGGTTCGAGCATGGAGGGGTGTCCGGCGGCGTCCAAAGCTCGCCTAACGACTTCGTTCAAGGCCATGTGTTTGGAAAATCTGCCTGCACTCTTCCTGCAGGAGAGAGGGTGTAGGCCAAAACAGTCGATCTTGTCTCCGCATCGGCACGGATGTGGAACACAGACTTTTAATCCCAGTCGCAATGAGATCCCAATACGGACGCATTCATCATCCAGGAAGGTACCCAGAACTCCATTGGGAATGGCGTTGGGTCAAGCACCGCTCTCGGAAGACGCCCCCGACATCAAACAGGCACGGCGATGTTGGCTAGATGACACTAGCAAATCTTTAAAAGAATTCCAGCATACAGCATCGTCTAAGCCCCGCTGAGAGAACGAGGAAAGCAGGGAAAGCTGATAAGTTCGACTCCAGGCCTCACGAGCATGGCCGGCGTCTTTGTCAATAGAGAATTCAGGTATAGAGTGTAGAATCCTCTTGACATGGGAGTTACAGGCCACTAGCGATGATAGGTATGAAGGTAGAGAAAGGTCCACAGGGTTCCGAATTCCAAGTCCTCCGAGTCTCACTGGCAGCGTGGCTTGCTTCCATGAGTAATCCTCGAACCGGACGTTGAAGATACGTTCCGCTGTCGTACGGAAGATCTCGTTAATCTGTGCGAGTTGGTCACACTGGGTGAAATAGGGAGCAGTCCTCAGGACATATGCAAGCCTCTGTACGTTGAGACTGTTTTTTCAGGAGGAATAATGCTGTATGCATGTCAAGTAGACACAAGCGGTTCAGAGTCTCTCCGAGTAACAGTCGTTTTTCACGTATAGCTCTTCCCATTGCATTTATGGTGATCGGAGGAATATAAGTTCTTCATCGAGTGTGGAAATACTTCCAGGTAGTAAATTTCCGAAACATGACAAAACTTTTGAATACTTCTCTTCTGAAAGTCCTCAATTGTAGATTTCGCATTTAGTGTAATTTAATTCCAGTCCAGCCTCCAACAATGCTGGAATTATCACTTCCAAATCCCGGAAAACAGTATCCGGGGGTCCTCTGAAGACTGCATCATCCAGATACCATAGGTTGAGGGGCGAGCACGGAAGTTTGGTGATTTTCTCTATTGCAAGACAAAACAATAGGGGTCCAAGGGGATCTCCCTGTTGCACTCCAGAATACGAATGGATTAGGTAGTCCCCGAAAAGTAAGGATGAAGGTAGACTGTATGACTGATTCACAAATTCGAAAATATTAGGGCATCTCTCAACACACGCCTCCAGGATATTGTCCCTCCTTAGACTATTGAAGGCGTTCTTGATGTCCAGTTTGACCAGGACATGTCCCCGGGAATCTTCTATACTGTGGTTTAAGAATGTCCTCACTGAATGGACAGCGGCCTCGCATCCCAAGTGAATACCTACGCCTACTTGAGGGAGGTTCAAGAATTTTGTGACGAGTGGAATAGAATGTCTGGAGGAAATTTTAGTAGCCAGTCTTCTGAAGACAAACCCGACCGCAACTGGTCGTACTCCGCCTTCCTTCTTATCAAAGGCTATCAAATTGGCGGGGAACAGAACATGGCGGATAACTTCGGGAAGAACTCCAAACAGGATCCGATTCATAAGTAAAGTAATTGAATTCGTAAGACGAAGTCCCAGGTCTCCTACGGACAAAGAGGTCAGATTCTTCAGGTAGCCAGGTCTCATTCCGTCGAGCCCCCCACTGCTACTAGGGGCAAAATTCCGTATTATGAGGAGAACATCATCGTTTGATGCAATCAGGGGACTCACTCCGGATGGGGGAGCGACTTGGCGTAGGTTTTGAGGTGGCAGTGGATGCTTGTTCAGTAAAATATTGTAGCCGTCCGGAGTCGGTTTTCGTGGTCCACTCGAGGAAAGTGCCCTGATGGCTGCGCGGGTGCCACCTTCGATTAACTTCGACCGGACAGTTCTCTTGAGACGGAGCACTTCGACTTCCTCGTTCTGACCACGTGTCTCCCTCGTACGGTTAAAAGCCATGGGACAACTGGGGATGTGGATACCTCCCAAAAAAGAACGAATGTTGGTCCTTATAGTGGTAGCGAGAGACTCCTTTCCTTTACCATCTCGATCAAGTCTCAGGTACAAAACTGAATAAGCGCATCCAATCATGTCTGCGTTAGTCCGTAGGGCATCTTCGATCGTTTTGGAAAGAGCCTCCGCAGCAACAAGTCACACGGTCTTGGGATTCCTCACAGGGATAGTCCGTGAAGAACGTAATTCAGAGATGAGACGTAGGAATGTTTCAGGGTCCGTAGTTGATGGGTAATTAACGGGAGAGTTAACATTGGCACGGGCACGGAGAACCTCCCTGCATAGGCCGAGGCATGACTGGCTGTGCCATACTCCAAGCACGCTTGCTACGGCTTGGGATACTTACCATTAGGATTTATCTCAGTTGCACAGCAGAATCCTGCGATTGCAGTACCATTAGAATTTTTCTTCCCTCTATTATGGGTTCAGATGAAGCTTTCGTCCGTACTACGTGTTATAACTTTTGCGTTCCGGTCACCGGCAAAAAAAACGAGAAGGCGAATATCATCCATTGGTTATCGCGAGTTCCGTGTAGAAATTTTCAACTTCATCTGGACACTTCATTGCTATGCCCATTGTCAACCCTAACCCTAAAGCGTTAATATGCGTTAATAATGTCTGCATTCTAGTTCTAGCAGTATAACTGCTCCCACGACTTCAAGTCTCCTTTTTTACTTTTTTTCCTAAAGACAGGCTACAAAAACTTCATAACGACTAAGGTCCTCAGTCAGTTGTGTCCTCTACAGTGACTCGCAATTCCTCTCACATTGAATTTTATTAAAACGAATTCTCCAGGTGTGTATTAGACATAGTGCAAAAGATGGACTCACCACCTCAACCAACTTTTAAACTATGAAAAAGTCATGGAATGATCAAGAGGAAATAAAACAAACACAACTCTGGAAGATAGGTGGTGGAAAGTCTGAAGACAAATAGCGTCACTTGCAAGAGATTCGCCATTAAAGTGGACGTCTTAGTCTTAATGTTGGACGTGAGAGGCCCACCAAGTTAGGCTTGGGCTGCAATAACTAATGAACTTGGAAATATTTTTTGGTATCTGTTGAAAATGTCTCAAGAAAGTCACAATTGACTCGTCTATATGATAAACAAATAGACTTGCTAACGAGAACACAAAAAAAATTGAGACTTTGGGCTGAGAATACAAAATGTCCAAAAAAAGAAAATGCTGGAACCCCACAAGGGGATACTCTATCTCCTGTAATCTTTATCATCTACCTGGAGGCTGCTCTGAGAGATCTAAGAGAACAAATTGGATTTCTAGACAGCCACTTTATGGAACTCATTTACGCAGATTACGCATATTTAGTCGCTGAAGATCGGGAATTTGTAGACGTTATTATGGAAAAAGCAACAACATTTTTAAGTAAATGATCCCTCAAAATCAATGAAGACAAAACTGAAATAACCACTATTGAAAGAACGCCAACCCGCGTTGAGGAGAAGTGGAAGAACACCCGAAAACTCGGATCGTTACGAAAGATATTGGCCACAATAACACTTAAAAAATTACAATCCGTTTTGATGAGAATCAAATTTCTACTAAGATGCGGTTACGCTTATATAATGGATTTGTCCGACCAGTCATCATGTACAACGCAGGTACTTGGGGAACATCAAAAAAAGATATGGAACAACTTGACTTTTTTCACAAAGGCCAACTAAGAAAACTCCTTGGATGCTCTTGGCCAGAGAAAATCTTAAACAATAAATTATACAAACTGACTGATTATTATTATTATAAGCAACTACATAGAATCATATAAACTATAATTCTATTCGTGCCGCGTCTGAACAATCCTCTTAATTAGCCTTTCCCATCCCCTCCTGTCCGATGCCAAGTGCCGCAGACTACTAAGGTCTTCACCGTCCTTTAGTAGTCTGGTTACTGATCTCAGGTCACCATTAAGGACTTCCGGAAGAGTTATTCTTGGACGACCTCTGAACTTCTCCCCTGACGTATCGAAGTATTCTTCCATGACGACGTTTGCTGGCGTGTCTTGTTCCAATCTGAGAATATGGCCAAACAATCTCCAGCGACCCTTCATGATCATGGTGCTCAGAGGTCCGGAACCGCATCTTCTATATAAATTTTCACTCCCTACACGCATTGACCACTTTAGTCCCAAGAGAGACCGAAGTTGCCTTCTGTGAAAGGAGTCAAGGTTTTGTTCGTCCGTTTTCGAAATTCCCCACGTCCCAGAGTTGTATGTTAGTATGGGCCTCACGAACGCCTCATACAACCTGAGTCGGAGTGATGGCCCGACCGAGCATTTTCTTATCCAACATT
>RDEW01000016.1:737591-768504 GCA_011109175.1 Dicyema japonicum
ACGTTCACAATGGAAATTAGTTCCCTGGACTTCCCTTTGGGTCCAATAAGAAATTGAATAACACATATCCTGTCATCAATTTTCCAATATCGATGTAATCTGGGGAGCAAATTCTTGTGAACAGCGAAACCCTGTCCATAGTGTTTACAGTACGATGGAAGGAGGATTAGTCTGTAGTCTCCAAGGTTTTCATCGAGTCCTTTTCTGAGCTTCGTCTCTTGGAGACAGCAAACAGAGCATCCATATTTTGCAAGGTCCAGACATAGTTGGTGCCTCTTCGACCAGTCATTAAGGCCCCTGGCATTGAAGGTAAGGGTAGAAAACCAGAAAGGATTATTCAAATACGTATTAGACATATGTGCTATAGAGGGACGTCACCACCTCAACCAAGAAACTGATTATGGACTAATAATTTTGAACGTACTTGAAGCACGGTGGCGCCCTTTTGGACATTTTCTACGGATGGGTGAACAGACATCATGCAATGCCGCCATGGAAGAATTTTTTGACTATACTTTATCCCCTCCATTCAGAGGACGTCCAAGAAGTTGTCTTCCAATGACACTTGCGAAGGATTACGCAGTGCTTGAGGACCGACTGATGGATGCAGACGATCTGGACGAAATCAGGAAACGAGCACGACAGCGAAAAGGATGGAGAAGACTAACGGAAAGGATAATCGAAAAACATGGCTCAAGCGAAACCATAAACAGTGTTTACTGGTAACGCTTTAACTAACTAACTATTAAGAGAAAAAAAGAAACTCTATCCTGCGGAACATAAAGAAAAGAGTACGCTTGTTACACCGACAACCCTTCCACTGACCATACACAAAGACCTAAAATTGTCAAAATGAGACTTGTAAATACATGATGACTTAGACGACCCCCAGAAAATCGAAATCTCAAGAGGTGCATGTTTTTTTCTGACTGTAATTGATTATCAGGTGTGATTAACTTCCAAATGTGCATAATAATCTTGCATTCATGTGGTTCGCGTAAGATGAGAATGTAAAGTATTAGTCGTATATTACTCACAGGATTTTAGGTGTTTTTGAGATATAAAAAACTTGGAAGATTTTCAGTCCCGGTTTTATGTATAGCTGACGTCGGTCGGAAGTGGAAACTATGACTTTGGACTTGGAGGGGGAGAGGTTGTTGGTTAATAACCAAGACTCTAGAGAATCCAAGTATGTTGAGGCGCGCGTAAGTAATATTTTTATCCCGAGCCGCGAGAACTAGTTATCTAATAGCTCGAGTATTCTACTCAGATTGAGATTGAACAAAGCCGAAGAGAGGACAGAGCCTTGTGGGACTCCGTTTAGGAGATAATGGTACTAAATTTCTTGACATAGTAAATGTACGTCCCAGTTTGCAAGAGAGAAATTATTTCACGTATCATGGAGGGATAATCGATGCGGTTATCTTGCTGCAAACAAAATGCCGACAGGTCCTTTCAAAAGCCTTCTGGAAATCAATTGAGCATACAATCGTCTTTTTCTGTCCTGGTCTGTTGTTAAGGCCATGTGTTATGAACTTCTTTAAAGTATTTAGGTATGTGATAGTTGATCGTCCCTCTTTAAAACCATGCTGAAAACTGGCATCCGGGAGGGAATGTCGTGTGAGTGTCATAATCATCTTTCCTAGGATTCTTGTCTGGACGCACAAGAGCGACAAAGGCCTGTAAGAAGCAGGGTCCTCCCTTGGTTTCCCAGGCTTCAGTATTGGATGAATATTCAAAAGTTTCCATATAGCGTGAATACAGTTGAAGTTGATTGAGTAGTTGAAGATGCATGTTAGTGCTGATACTCCCACTGTGCCCATCTTTTTCAACAGAATAACCGGGATCCCGTCCGGTCCACAGGAATGTGTGTTCTTTGTTCGATAGATCTCCAAAGCGACATCTCCCAGTAGAAAATACATTGTTGGATGCCTTTTTTTCGGTTTTGGTTTTTTGTGTGGAGGAATATCCATCCTTTGGAATGATTTGTGGCTTATTCTCACACAATGTTTGATAAATTTACTCAGATCCAAACGACATCTCCCAGTAGAAAATACATTGTTGGATGCCTTTTTTTCGGTTTTGGTTATTTGTGTGGAGGAATATCCATCCTTTGGAATGATTTGTGGCTTATTCTCACACAATGTTTGATAAATTTACTCAGATCCATCTCCTGTTCACGGTCTCCAACGATTTTGTTTTCAGCGTTTTTGACATTTCGCAGCATCTTCCACATTTTGGTAAATGAACTATTTTTCAATAGCACTAGAAATTCGACCCAGTTTTGTTTTTTTTGGAAGTTTTGTCTTTTCGTTGATATCCTGTTCAATTCCTTGTTCTATTTGGACCACAATCCGCGCTTGTAATTGATGAAGGTCTTTTTAGGGATTCTACGTTATTAATTTTTTTATATTACTATTGTTATTAAAATACGTTTAGTTATCTTTTATGGTTCCACGGACATTGCTATTAATAATAATATGTTAAAAGTTACGGTGCTAGAATGACCATGCTGTTTCATTACGAGAACCCCCAAGAGGTGGGGAGAAGTTATTGGCTCTTTCGTTTTCCAGAATGGGTGATACCTTATTGGGTGAGCCACAAGACACCACGTTAACCATATGTTTAATTTTCTAACTAGGGATCACTTAACTAGTTGACTTTACTTTGTTTTTCTTTCTCAGTGATCCCTGGGTTAATAAATAAAATAAAATGCTGTTTCCTCTGACGATAACTATCGAGATACACTCTCAAAGCCATTCAGTCTCATGTAAATCATTGTTAACCCTTTGGATCATTGAGCCGATCCGACGGACTAGATCGTCAGCTAGTCCTGACGTTTTGACAGAAAATTGGATAAAAAATGATCCTCTGTAATGATTTAGTACTTCCTTATCTTCTGATCCTCGGCTTGCTTAGGAGCATACCTGGATCCGAGATTGAAGCGGCCAAATTTTTCTCAACATACGTATTGTCCCAAACCAGGTTCAGATTATTAACAAAAGGGAATGTTATCATCCCATCGGGGCGTTTTCCATTCTCTCGGTTGAGACCAGTCGGCTCCAAAATGTAGTGGTGGCAAGAAGATGAAAGTGCGTTTTTCAACGTCAAGTTGAGACAGGCATGGAATTTTTTGACATCCAATAATATCTGGTTGTGGTCAGAAGGAAGGTCATAACTGAAAAGGAAGTTTTGAGAATGATCTTCAGGGTGCAAATGGAGATATTGTGGGAGGTGTTAGATTTGCCAGGTCGTAAAGCTGTACATCTGTGCTGGAGAGGGGCGACACCAAGAAGATTTCTGGCATTAAAATCCCCCACACGATTATGTTCTTCAAGGACGAGATCCAAGAAAGGTCAGATTGGTATCCTTTTTAACAACTGGGAGATGGGAGAATATATGATTGTGTATACCACGTTGTTGATTGTCAAGATGATCTCTAAGTTGGTGTGTTGATTGTGTTAGTGAGTGGATACTGCCGCGATGATTTTAGCTGGCGTATCTCGCTTCATTCCTAGAATTTGACAAATAGTTTCCAACGAGTCCTCATGATCAGGATGCTCAGAGGTTCAGAGGAGCATCTTTTGTACAATGCTTCACTCTTTACACGCATTAGCCATCCACATAGAAAATTTAATTTATTAACCCCGAGATCACAGGAGAATAAGAGTTATCATATGATTAATTGATCCTGGTGTCCATACCAGTCCTTTTCCTTCGGTTAATTTTTGAGTCCTGAATTAATCTCCACAGCGAGGAAGGTTTCTTCTCGTATCTCGGGCAGGCATCCATATATAGTTTGACGTTCGGTCCGAAAGGGTGGTCAGGGTACTTCCTGAGGATGTCCCGGTGGTGTTCCGTAAGGTATTACATGATTAGTTTTCTCTGTAGTAACAAAGTGGACGTCTTTTTCGACGATCTCAATAATATTATGAGACATCGGTTTTGTAACACTTGTAGTTAGCTCTGTGCAGTTAGTGATAACTGAAAAATCTATCCACTCGATACTCGGTAGAACAAATTGTTTGCATGGAAGCTCTAATGATATGCGGGAAGATACTGGGGAGTACGTAAAAGCCGTGGGAATTCCAATTTTTTTTGAATCTTCTCGGTTACCTGGTCTCTTGATGAGTGAATGAAAGGAGAGGATCCAGGATGACTCCAATGATTGAATGATTCTTCTTCGTTGCATTTTAGTCGCATGGCTCCATGTGGCTAATTGGTTGAAGTTTTCTGTTTGTTTGTCTTTTCCTCCTCTCTCTTCCTATTAGAGTGACACCATGTGATCCACCTGTCTAGGTGGCGCCCAGTGTCTGGCTGGTACGAATAAGGATCATTTGCTCTCCCCCACTCCACTGGATGGGTTTCCACAACTGCAAATATAAACGTCTTTTACCTTTATGCTGATTCCGGATGGACTCTGTTTCTGTAGAAGTGGAAACTGGATACACTTAATTAGTTGTTTACTTTAACTACTTTCTCGGTGTATCTGGGGTTAATAAATTAAATTAAGGGTCTTCTTAATGGGGCTTGGGGAATCATACAATTTTATTTATGGCGTTGCCCTTATTTTTTTTCGTGATGAGGTAAACGTCGTTACATGTGACTTTCCTGGTGATATATTTAGACGGTTCTTTAAGAACAAAAGACCCAACAGGTTTAATATCTCTTGCACAGTCGCCTCCTCGACTCTTCGATGTTTGACTGCAATCACTAGATCATCCGCATACGATAAAAGAATTGAGTTTTTGCTGGTTGGGGATTGGAAATCACTGAGGAATATGTTGAATAGCATTGTTGACATCGGTGATTTTTTGGAAGGTATCTCGGTTTTGATATTTGGTTGTTTGCCATCACTTGAGCCATTAGACCGTTGATGAAATTAGCCAACCATGACTCGAATTTAAGGTGAATCGACGTCATAAAAATTTTGCTGTTCGGCCTTCGCGGAAGGACACAGGTGCTAACACATAATATAATAACAGCCTTTTGATGAGAGCCATAATATTTATAGCTCCGCATAGGCTGGACACAAACTTTATTTTAAGTAAAGAACAGTTAATTTTAACTAATCGTAAAACCAAGGAATGATTTTCTTTTTCTTGTGTGTGGGTTTTTTCTAGACAATCCAGTTATGCAGTGAGTATCCACTGATGACAGCGTCACTCGTCAAACCCTTTTAGCACCGTAGATGCGTGGAACCTTCCACCAGGTGAACAGCAGCGAGAATCGAACTCGTAACCTAAGTCACTTTAGCCCGACACTTAACCACTCGGCTTATAATAGGAATCTTAGGGAAAACTGAGAAAAATACGTTATTTATATAAACAAAAAATAATAATACAATTATGAAAATAAATAATAATTAATAAAGTTGTTGCATGTTTGGTGTTAGTGAAAGAAATTTATTTGAGCTGTAATGTGAATAATATTATATAGACATACACGTGAAGAAATTGATTATCCAATAAACTTCAATTTATACAACCCTCTGAGGGAGCCAATGGAATTTGAGAGGAACCTAATTATATCTGTATAATGTCTCATAATATAGCCTCTTCGACTACCCATCATGAAAAGCTCTAACTTGGCCCTATCTATTCTTGACGGAAGTATTGATGATGTTGATGTTCTACATCATAAAGTGTCTGACCACTTCACAGAAGATCAGATAGATAAATTTTGTTCACGTGGACTTAATTACTTTTCCTAATTGACATTAATTCAAAGTTTTGTTTGTTTTATTAAACTTAATAATCATATTCAGGAACAGGGAATCTCAAAATAGCACACACACCAGTCATCATTGCAATCTCTATAGCATAAACACACGTAATACGATTTCCAACAAAATGTTGACTAGAAAATACTTTAACCTTACCATTCCCTCTAATGATGTCTTCAACAAGATCCCTATATGTCTTTCTAACATGTACATCCTCGTCCATTAATAACATATCAACAATCAGTAATGTATCCACGGCTATTAACTCACTTGCCTTGAACACGTGTTTGGGTCTAGTTAAATAATGTAGTAAACCCATAAATTGCCCTATCGGAGTCATTGCCCAACAATTTCATGAATCGATTAAACTCAGAAATGTCCTGTAAAACTTGAACATTCTCAAGTTTGGAGACAACTGAGGGATCCTGAAGGATTTCTACAATAACAAAAACACAAACGTTGTAGTGAATGTTTAAATCCAGTTGACGAATGAGCCAACAAAAATTTATGTCTATTTTCAATGATTACTTTATTTTCAGATAGTATTTTGTCAGATATAATATATTTAAAGAAATTATCCTCTAATAATCACTAAGATTACTTTATAGAAGCCAGGAGAGGCAATGATGACACACTTTATTACTACTATTAGTATTATGGATACCATCAAAGTTAGCATATTTTAGAATAGAATTCAATAATTGATTATGAAATTTGTCCATTTGCTTTTATTATGAGATTAATAAACCTTATTATAGTCGTTCATAAAATTAGGACGTTTTCTGGGAATATTTATGTGTATTTTATCCCTTTCAATGGTCATTGAGTGGGTTATTAGACATACATAAGCGAGTCCTTCCTGCATTACAACAGCCATGAGTTCAGAATTTGTCTCAGGACATAGTGATTTGGCTAAATATAAGTAAATATATCACAAAGTCTTTCAAGACAGTATGAGTCCCAGTCACTCTTTCCAAGGCAGACCTGTCTGTCCAAACCAATGTCCAAAGTATGATAGGCACCAACTTTGACATATTTATTCTCACAAATAGTTTTTCCTTGAACGTGAATTACATCTTCTTTTAAGTCAACTTCAATCTTTTCAGATCGAATTGTAAGGTTTGTTTTCACTTTGCAAGTACTAATAGTTCCTGCAGCATTCTCA
Organism: Dicyema japonicum; assembly: GCA_011109175.1. Lineage (NCBI taxonomy): Eukaryota > Metazoa > Dicyemida > Rhombozoa > Dicyemidae > Dicyema > Dicyema japonicum. The sequence goes on from RDEW01000016.1 coordinate 744,482, forward strand.
GTGATAACCTTTCTGAGTGCATCACAACATATAATATCCCCAACAGTGAGAATATAGTAAATAGTCCAAATATCTTCACTATTATCGGGAATTAACTTTATATATCTTTATTACTTAATATATCTTACCCTTCCTCGGATATTTTTGGTAGTGAACCTATGAGCTTCATACCACTATAACTATATTTTTATTAATAATAAATTAAATATTATGGCGGCAAATAAATAAATAATAATAATGGGCCTAACCGGGTGGCAGAGTGGTTAGGTGTCGGGCTAAGTAAAGTGGCTTATGTCACGGGTTCGATTCTCGCTGCTGTTCACCTGGTGGAAGGTACGATGAGGAAAGGCCTGACGAGTGACGCCGTCATCAGTGGAGATTCACTGTGGAACTGGATAGTCAAAAGGACATACACACAAGAAAAAGAAGTGAAGAGCATTTCTTGGTTCTCCCTCTACGATTAGTTATAATAACTGTTCTTTACTTAAATAAAGTGTGTGTTCTGCACGAGCGAAACCTTAGGCATCTTACGTGCTTATGGCACCGCGGTAGTACTCAATTATTATATATTTATTAATGGGCCTTACTAAGTGATTGACGTTGTTACCCTTATTCTATTTGGCTTTATGATGGCTGAAAACCCTTATATTTTTTCTATTGATGGGATAATATAGTCAGGAATAAACTCAATCCAGAGAAAGTTAATGTCAACCAATTGTAAGATTGCGATTTCTCGTTAGCTATCCAGATCGTATTATTATGCAATTTAACATGTTTTAGATCGATTTTCATTATTGATGGATAGGTTGTTCGTGGCAGAATGACATGATTCATCCGTAATATGTCTCCAAATACTCCATGAGCATGATTATGAGCAATCCTGTTAATATATGTCCAACCTAAAAGATCATCATTTTGAGACATTTCTCATATAATTTTGGTATAACCCATTTTATAATTAAATTTGATTATATCTTCCGTTCCCCAAAAGGGAACCGAGTTTTTAAGACATTCTCAATCTTTCGTTTCTATTTAACTCAATCCATTTGATTACGATGTGTTACAAGAAAAAAATGCTATAAAATGTGGCGTCACGCGGTTCACCTGTTGTTGTGGTGGCGCTCAGTGCAAGTTCTGCATGGAAGAGAACCGTTCGACTTTCCCTACCTTTCTGCGATCTTCAGAAGGGTGGTCTACCAACTCCTCCGTTTTCTCTTTACTACTTCTGTCTGGTGATATAGAACCTAATCCGGGATCCAACTGCACGTTGACTATTCTACAACTAAACGTAAATGGAATCCGCAATAAAGTATTAGAATTACAATCCATCTTATCCCACTTGAAAGTTGATATTGCCCTCACTCAAAAATCGAAGCTCTCTATAAAGTCCCCAACACCTTGTTTTTTTGGATATTGTGTACTTTGCAGGGACCGAACAAGAAGTCTCGGAGGAGGATTATTGACAATCGTTTAGGATGGACGGGCCATACTATTAAGACTGTACAACGACTCTATCAACTACCATACGCTACCTAATATATGGAAAAACACCCTGATTACGCCAATTCTAAAGCCTAGGAAACCAAAATACGTTCCCTCTTCTTACAGCCCCATCTCAATAACTTGTGTTTTATCAAAAGTACTGGAAAAACTTGTATTAATGCGCATCTCTCCCGTTCTACATCTACCAGAGTTTCAACATGGTTTCAGAGTAGTCCGTTCTATAATACTCATTTGGGTTCTATCTCCCATTTTATTACTGATTGTTTCAACATGAGGAAACACTTACGGACGTATCCATCGATATACAGAAGGCCTTTGATTCTGTTCCGAGGAAACTCCTAACGCAAAAGATTTTTAATTTTAACTTACATCCGAACATCAAGCTATGGCTGGAAAATTTCTTAACTGGGCGACGCGGACGGGTCCTGATTGACAAAACTACTTCCAAATCAAGACTACTTCCCAATGGGGTCCGGCAAGACTCCCCTCTGTTTCCTCTCTTATTTAACTTATTTCTACACGATTTACCTACTACCAATGATCAGGACACCATGTTTTTATCTTATGCAGACGACTTGATTATCGCTGTAAGGGACAATTCTCCCTCCAGGGCTGTGGCGGTGGTTCAGTCACACCTCAACCAGGTCTGTGACTGGCTATCCATGAATTTGCTGTCTGTGTCTGCATCCAAGTCTCAGTTCACGCTATTTACTACGGACATAAGATTTAAAGAGATATATCTTGGAAACATTCCCATCCATTATACACGAATCCAGAAGATCCTTGGAGTAACTTTCGACTCTCTGATGACGTTTGCCAGTCACACGGAGGAGGTGTTAACCAAAGGTTTTCGAAAATGGAACTTCCTTAAAACCATCGTAAAGAAGAGCCCCTTCCATCCTACTGCTTGTGTCAGCAAAGTATACCTCCAAGTTATTGCGCCGACGATTGAATATGTCACATGGGCCAAGCGTTACCTATGGGCAGCCTGTTACATTAACCTTGAACCAAGATTAACTTCAATTAATTTTATAAATGATTTATTAAAAAAATTAAATTTAAGTAACTTTTTTTAGTCTACTCATTAATACAGTCGATATTTCTCCTTTCGAATTTTTTATCTATCAAATTAAACTATTTAAAACTACCTCCACGCGATTATTCGATAAAATATTAATTATTTCTGCAACTGGATAATACTGAACCATTGTCCGACTGAAGAAATTTACATGGCCTATTCAGGCGGAACAAAGATCTTAAGTTTTCACATACTTCTTTACCAGACTTATTATAGAGTGGTCGTACAAAAACGAATCTATAAATTAAAAAAAAACCAACCTACTATATATGTCAATGACCGTTAAAACCCATTTGAAATTTTCATTTAATGTTGAAAATTTTTTCAGGTCTATTAGATCTACCTGAAAACGTTCATTTGGAGAAGAAGCAAGCACATGGTGATTTATATCTCCAATCTACAATTATAAAAAATCACGAACTTTTAAAGGACGCGAAAATTTGCAGACTTCACAATTTCGAATGACTTTTCTGATAATCTCATTCTTTACAGTGAAGTATTTTTGTCGACATTCATACTCAATTTTATTGACTCCTCCGTGTGAAAACTCGTGCAACGATTTCGCAACATGCTCCATTTCGGTTTCATTATCCAGGGATATGACTAACTTGGGATCAGTTGATTTAAGATACAGTCTAAAATTATTGAAAATTTACAATACCTGTCATTGATAATAGAAAAATTCTCTATCTTCTTTACAAGCCTATATTTTCGGTGCCTCGGAAGATTTTCGGGAAATTTATCATGCAAAGCATCTTTTAAAGTTTGATATTCAACGCAATCTTTCACAAAACCCTTGTAAGAAGCCATTGCAACAAAATAATCTTCCATGCTATAAATCACGCTAGAAATCTAGGTTTACCGCTATAAAAAAATAAAATCTTTATAATCATAACATTTATAAATAAAAAACTAATTTAACAGGATTAAATCACGATATAAATCGGATATATAAAATTAAATGTCGGATAATCCAATGAGGGACTCATCCTCACCTTTGTCGGTCTGGGATCACTTAGTTAGATGAGAACTTTTATTTCTTTCTTTTTGACCCAGTGATCCGACATTAATAATAATAATGTCGGATAATCAAAAGACCTTTTCAAGGTCGAAAAAATGTAACAGGCTGCCCATGCGTTACGCGCCGCCCATGTGACAGAATATGCCTGTTCTGCCTGGAGATTCGCCATTCCTTCTACGAGGATAGAGTGTGTGAATTCTCTTAGACGGAAGATCATGAGGCACATACAATCAGACTCCACATCCGTTCCCAGTCTGCTTTCAGAGGAGGCGACGTTGAAGAATGGCCAGGGTTTCCTACGTTTCTGCAAGGAACTGGGAAACCCACTCAAAGGAAAAGGTGGCCCATGCAGAGGAATTTCGGTCGATTATAGAAAAGTGCACCCCAATTGAATTCCTTTGCAGAAGGAAGAGAAAACACTTCTGGAAGGTTCGGATGTTGTTGGAGGCTGGGATCACCTAATTAGTTAGTTTTGACCTATCCTTCTTGGTGGTCTTGGAGTTAATTAATTAAATTAATTCTAAAGACCACTGTTAAACCGAAAAAACTAAACTAAGTAATCCCGACGAATTGGATCAAGGCTCTCATCTTTTCTCGGTGTTGATTTCTTGAGCATACACAAGTTCGTTGCGGACAAGTACTTTCTTTTTGGCATTGGTGTTCATTTTTTTGATTAATTTCTACATGGGCGTCGGAGATTTAATTTTTTCCTCTGTGTACGGAGGAGACGCCCAATGCCTGGCCGGCATCATAAGAATCAAACTATTCTTCCCCGAGGAACAATGTCGTTACCTAAAGACAAGTTCTGAAATGCTAGGACAATTGACCGTCTATGTTAAAATTAACAATTGACCGTCTATGCGAGAGCGAACTTCGTATCCAAAAATAAAGTTCCTTTTCAACACCTCATTTGCAAGATAAATAACAAGTCCAAGATGCCACACACTGTCGAAAGCTTTGGTATATCAATGCAGACTGCGGTCCAACATCCTATAGTTTTTAAAGACTTCACAATTAACGCGTTATCACTTTACAAACAATCTCCACAAGAGCGATTTATGCGAAATAACTGATTGTTTAGTACCTAGGTTTCCCAGATTTACTTATCATCCTGACCTTCTTCAATTTCCAATGGGTAGGTATATGACCCAGCCTGATAATGCACTCATTGAAACATCCTATAGAGTGCCTGGGGTGCTTCCTTGCATAAATGCATAGAGATCTTGTCCTTTCCAGGAGCATAGTCTTTAGTGTAATTTATCGCTGTGACGTGATTGTAAAGAACTAATTACTTTTTCCAGCTTTTCTTTTAAAGAACTGATGGCCAAACGGGACAAACGCTCATCAGGGTTAACCTGCTGTATTTTTGAAAGTTCATCCCCAAACAGCTTATGAATTTATTTCAATGTGATCGTCATAATTTCCAGCTCCACGCGGATCAGAACATCGCCGTAGTTTGTTTCTTAAGCATTGTTTCCTTTTCAAAAAGACTACAACATTTTTAGGTGTCAAAAGTCGAAATTTTGACACACAACTCAATTAGTATACAAAAATTTTCCCCTCCCAGAACTATAAAGATAGAAAATGCATAAAACAATCATAGTGAAAATCACTATAGCTCTTTGTGTAATGCAACTGAACCAATAAAAATTAAATTTTGTGTTATTTGGCATAGTAAAAGACTAATGTGTTTAAAAGATTTTGATTTTGAAAATTATTGTACTATGCAAGTAAAAGGGATGACAACAGTATTGTTTTTATCAGTCTTTATAGAAATGAATTAAAATGTTACGGGAAAAGCTCTTTTTACTAATTGATAATGCTCCACACTTTAACTAAATTTTTTGAAAACATTGAAATTTTATTCCTTCCAAAAACATAACTGCTCATCTTCAACCAATGGATGCAGGAATAATCAATAACTTTAAGCATTATTATAGAAAACGTATATTTTAGATTATATGGAAGCCCTTGATTTGGAAAAAGAATCTGTGTGAATTATGTCATATCACGAATGAAGTAAAAATTAGCACATTAAAAATTGTTCAAAATGACAAGGACAATTAAATTCATTTGATAATGAAGATATCATTCAGGATCCTGTTTTGAATGAAAAGAACTGTAAGAATTTGCTAATACGAAGAAATAACTCAAACAGAATACTCAAAGAGAACGAAATAGTCATTCTTTGTGAAGATTATAATGTCGACGAGGAAATTATTAATGCTGAAAATGTGGAGACCGATGGAGATTTTTCGCCAATTCAAATATTAAATTCAATTAACATTGTAGAAGAATGTTCATAATTCAATGAATTTTAAAAAATGATACAATCTGGAACATTTAAAAAATTAAATAAATAATCAGTTAGAAAGGTTAATTCAAGGGAATAAAAGACTGACAACGATTTATGAATTGATTAAATTAAACGTAATTTTTTGATTGACTCGAAAGTCAATTGTCGGGCACGACACAGTTTTTTTATCTATCTCACGACACAGTTGTTGAAAGGGCGATTCTTACACATTCTAGATATGCTGCCATAGTTAATCACAAATTTTCTGTACTACTCAGCAAAGAATTTGGAAATTCCATTTTTATTGCAGAGATTATATTTTTCTCTAACTATTGGTAATCTGACTTTTTAGATTCAGGTTTTAAGTATAGTTTAAGTCAAATGACATTTTAACCAATGTGGAAGTTGTTTAATAGAATATCCATTTTTAATTGTCGTTTTTGTTTTTTACTTCTATGTTCTGAATAATAAATATTAAAAAATGTATAAAATAAAATGTGATTAAAATAATGTCAAAATAAATAAATTAAATAATTAAATTACATAATGTATGTGCAAATAGTTGCTCACAAAGTATATGCATTTCAATATTTAAATGGAGCAATGATTGGTTCTGATTCATTTGAATCAATAAACAGACATTTACGTATATTATTATATATTATATAGTTGACGAATATCATTATTATAAAATAATGATAGTATCATACAAAACTGCGATAGCAATGGCTGGATCAAGAATTGAAGTTTTATATTTAAGTCATATAATCAATAACTACAAAAAGTTATTTTATAATGCTTATTAAAGTTCAATCGTACAATATGAATTTTTTTCATTTTTTAATAATTTTGTACAAGTAATTCAACTTACTATTCAACAAAACCTGTTTACAACTGTAATTTAATAAATAATTCTAGGAAGTTATTATTTTGGGATGCGATGATACTCAATTTCATTTAGTCAAACTAGATTATCTTGGAAATTACCATCAAGGAGATTTTTTATCCATTGGTTATGGACCAGATTCTATTACTGATCGTTTAATAGACTTGTTTGCTTTATTTTAATTATTAGAATGAGAGAAGCATTTTCACAAAATTCTGATGAAGCTAAAAAAACTTTTTTCCGTGCTATTTTAGAATTCTTTGGTGATATAGAATTGGGAGTTAAAGCATTAGGCATGTTATTTATTTATTACAGTTTGGGATTTAAACAGAATTAACTATCGAGGAAGATTCTTTAACCTCGATTCAACAAAGGACTAAAAATTTATTTTTTTTCATTTTACAATTATTTTGAATTAAAATTTGTATTTTATATCTCCTTGTTGTCCTTTAACAAGTCTGATCAACACGATATTGGTTGTTTTGAACGATTCATCTTCAAATTTAGAGACAATTTTAATAATTTCTGGAAGATTCTGAGAATAATATTTGAGCCCATCTTAAGACAACAACTTTGGGTGATCTTATATTTGTGAAAACGTTTTCCAGCGTCTGTTATTCTCCACCATGGCAGCCTTTAAAAAAGAAATCAAGTTATCAACATCTGTGAAGTAGGATTTTATTCTTAGAGCACAATTGTGTAATAGATGTACAAGTGAAAAAGATTCGGATATAAAAATTTCACTGAGATCCCAAATTAAATTTATTTTTACCACTTGTCATAAATCTTGCGGTGTGACGAATAAGACGAACTTTTCATGTTTCTCATTTCTTATTATTTCATTAAAATTCTCATTATTTCATCAACTTCAACACAAATTGTTGAAGGCCGAGAATGTAGGTGCTACACGATATCAGATGAAGATTTTTTGGAGTGTTGATTTTCCTAATCAGAGTAATTATAAAGCGAGTTCCGCTCACTCGAGTTCCATTCCCTATGATCATTGAAGATATGTTAAATGAGAGAAATCGATTGTCCAAGTTTTGTTGCGACCTTAATGTGGTATCCTGGGTGTTTCGGTCACTGAAGATAGGACGATGGTATTTGTGAGAAGACATTATTTTTGTTTTTTAAGTGGAGATCGGCAAGGAATAAATTGAATAACTTTGAGAACACTATTGAGAAACCGAAAAATAGACTTTTTTCTCCTAAGCAAATATATCCCTTCGACCACTAAGGAAGTTATTCATGCATAGTTTGAGCATACCAGGATTTATAATGATTTTTGTGAGTAATTTTTATATCCACCTTAAAACTCCATCAGATTTTATTTAGATGAGCTCGACTCAAAGCCCAGACATAATGAGTTTATTTTATTAATATTTAAACTGCAAATTGTTAGTACACCATTAAAATAGTCTATAAAGTGGTAGTACTTGAGTAAAGATTTTTCTTCCTTTAAATCATCTGATCCAATACATGAGCGTCCAGTTTGTGATATATTCAAAAGGATCCACTATTTCTTTCACAGGTGACGAGTTATGAATTCAACCTCAGATTCACTGTGCTTGAAGGAAGACTCTCATGGGATAAATATTATTAATAGCAATGTCTGCGGAACCGGAAAAGTTAACTAATTTAAGATTCTCCATTTATCATGCATCTCAGGATTCGCGCAGTATGTCGTTTCCATCCTCCCCTGTTTCTCGCAAGCGCACACAGATTTCCTGTTTTCAGCTTTTTTCTTATGCAAGTGAGTTCTTTGTCGACCTCGATAAATTGTTTTTTTAATATGGAGAAGTATGATTCTATGGCCTGAATGACAGGTGCCATTTCCGAGGTCTTAGGATATGTCCAAAGAGCTACCATTTCGCTGAAGTCACTTTATTCCGAATCTGTGCTGTTTGATGATTCTGTAGAGTTCGTCGTTTGTCACTGCTTTGGCCAGTAAATTCCCAGAAGTCGCAGTTGTTTTCTGTGGAAAGAATTGAGGTTCTCCAGTTCTTTGGTGGTTAGGTCCCAGGTCCCCGCGTTATAAAGTAGAATTTGTTCGATAAAGGAGTTGTATAATAAACTTGAGGTTCGAGTACCTATGTACTTTAGCCGCATCCAAATCGCCCACAATTTTTTGAAAGAAGCAACTGCCAGAACTTTCCCGTGAATTACGTTCTCCGAGTCTTCGAGGAGAGATCCAACTTTCTTGCATGTTCTCCACTTTTCTTCGTTTCTCGTCGTACAACGGGATATACTAGTTTTTTCCGTTTTGTCTGGGTTTACTACCGGTGACAAGTCCTCTAACCCTTGAGGGATCACTTTTAGTGTAGTTTCCAGCGTATCCCTATCCCGAGAGACAAAATCAATATCATCGGCGTAGATTACTTCCATCACGTAGATGAAACAATTCTTCTCCTGGAGAGGTCTTAGAGTTAGGTATATTATGAATAGGACCGGGGATAACGAGTTTCCCTGTGGTGCACCAGTGTTGGTTTTAAATTTTATTGAGTTGTAAATTCCCACGCGCACAGATAGTGATGTGTTGAAGAGTAAAAATCTGATCATACGTGATGCATCTTCGTCTAGAATACTCTCCAATACGTGCATTAGCTTATTGGGATTGATAGTGTCGAAAGCACTGAATAGGTCAATTCCGACGATTGAGATTTCTTCTTTGTGTTTCTGGCGCATTGCACACATCCATCTGTGGATCCATATAACGTTGACCTTCAGTTTGAATCCGCGGAGTTAAACATCTTATGATGGGAAAAAGACCGTTTAGCGAAAATAGCCATAAATTTTATTTTTGACGAAGACGGAACTTACTATAATAGCAAAGACTACAAGTTAAGATTCTTTTGTGTTGAAGATATTGAGTTGAAACTCGTATAAGAATCTAATAATTGCTGATGACAAAATGGAAACAAAGCGAAAATGGAAATATGACGAAAACGATATCAAAATCGGAAATTACGTTGTATTGAGGTAATAAAAAAATTAAAAATTTTAGAATGGATAACGATGCCAATATACAGAGGTATCCACTATATCAGCGGTTTTCAACCTGTGGTCGATTCGACCCCCAGTGGTCTAAAATCAATCCAGATCAATCGTAAGGGGGTAGAAAATGAAATACTTGAAAGTCGAAAATAAATTTAATATATTTATTTTTTTTTCATTTTAAATTAAATTAGTTTATTTTTAAAGTAGTAAACCTTTGTTCCTTAAAATTTTTAAAATTACCATGCTTGTTTTTGTTCGTGTATGAGTCGAAGATTCCATATGAAAATTTGGTTTCTTGTGCCACAGATGATGCAATGTCTATAGTTGAAAAATATAAAGGATTTGCGGCATATTTGAAAAAAATATGTCGAAATGTGATTCATATACATTGCGTTCTACATAGACAACATTTGTTTTCAAAAGCTCTTTCGCCAATTCTACATGAAACGTTAAATATAGTTATTAAAACCATAAACAAAATTAAAGCAAGTATTATCGTCTTTTTAGAAAATTTTGCTATGAGGCTAAAGAAACATATGTCCGTCTTGTGCTTCACACTGAGGTTATAGTTTCCAATTTCATTTTATAGGTACGATGGTTATCAAAAGAAAATGCATTAAAACGATTTTCAATATTATTTGACACAATCTTAATTTTTCTTACTTCTGAGGGTAATAAAAATTTAGCAGATTTAATTGTATCGAAAAAGAAAGAAATTATTTATTTGACTTGGATTTTTGGAAAATTTAATGAAGTTTCATTAGAACTTCAGGGAAAGTATATGACGTTAATTGATTGTAAAAGAATTATTCAAATATTTATCGAAGAAATTAAGTTATATAAATATAACTTGGAAAAAAGAAATTATTATAACATTCCCGAATTCCACTCAATTGGTCAAAAGATAGAGCAAAAGAATATCATCGGCATAAATTAGCATTTTCGAATTTAAGTGTTCAAACTTCGGAATGTCACACATAACGCAATTGAATAAGAGGGGACTTAAGACAGACCCTTGTGGAATCCCTCTTTTTAAAAAATTTTTCTTCGATATACACGTATAAAAGATTCTCTACCAGGAAGAAATTCTTTCATCCAGAGCCTTGCTCCCAACATTAAAATTTGACAAAGTTTTCAACAACCCAGCATGCCAAACGATATCAAAAGCCTTTGACGTCTAGACATACAGCCGTAAGACATTCTCTATTCTTTTTAGCAACACATATAAAATTTGATAATATTGAGAAACAATCTCCAGTACCTCTAGTGGGGCGAAAACCCCACTGATCATCGAGAAGAAAATTGTTGTCTTCAACGTATTTTGATAATCTGTTGAAAATGATTTTTTCCATAATTTTCGATATACTGCATATTAGGCTTATTGGCCTATAGTTCTCTGGATTTGAACTAGCTTTTCCCTTCTTTGGGATCATCCGTACAAAAGACTTCTTCCAAGTAGAAGGAACATGTCCAGAACACCACGAAGAATTAAATAAAGCCCATAACGTTTCCAATAATGGTATTCCAGCATTTTTGAAGACAGTCAGGGGGATAAAATCCCAACCCGGAGCTTTATTTTTGCATTCATTAATAGCAAGAATTATCTCCTCCATAGTAATCGTACCACACAAAGACCCCTCCACAAGCGAGGATGGCTCCTCTTCAAGAAAACTAGTTTGTATGCCTCGGGGAATAATTAACAGAAAATCCAATTCTTGTACCTCTGCGAGCTGTTGTCTTAAGACATCAGGAACTTTTTCTTTCGGGATCCGAGATCCGTCACGAGACTTGAGATTTATCTCTTCACCTTTCCTATCCAAAGAATTCATTTTCGAAAAATGTTTCCAGAATTTAGGATTATTACGATAGAGTCTGGAGCATTCTTTCCTCCATCTATCTTCTTCAATACTTTTTGATACTTCGATCAATACTCTCTTTATAGACTTGATCCTCTCTTTGAGATGGTTAGAATCTTGTGGATCCCAATATCGTTTCAATTTTCCTTCCAAAGTTCTCATTTCACGAAGAAAACGACATTTCTCCCCATTCATTAATTTATTTTTATGCGGAGAAAGGAATCTCCTTCTTCCATAATAATCAAGATAGTTTAAAATAACATTTCTTATTTTAAAATAACATTTTTTCGAGAACCTCTGCACTATATGATTGTTTGGATACTACGAAATACTGTGTAGTAGAGCAAAATTATCCGATTTATTCCGACATTATAGAAGAAATACATATTTCCAGACTTGAATTAATTGAATAATTTTTTAAACATTTAATATTAGGTATACGACGATAATATTAATTTCTCGCTTAATCATCCTAAAAATTTGATTAAATAAATTTAGGTTTAGGGATTAAATTTTATTAATTTTATCTAATACCTGAGTTGTCCTTAGATTATTTTTGTGGTGTGATCAACGAAAATCTCAGATGGAAAATAAAGAACGAAAAGAAGACGAAGTACGAGGAACAAAGCCACTAAGGACAACTCAGGCATGTCTCTTTTGTGGGCAGTCGAATATCAGGAAATTTGGAATTAACTGCACGCCATGTGAATCATTCGCTCATTTGGGCTGCATAAAAATGAGCAAAGCCTGCGCTGAGACGCTGTCAAGTTGGCAGTGCCCCTCTTGTATTGGAAACGAGGTCCCCAGGCGGGAAAATAGCTCAGCCAAACTTTACACTGCCACATACTCCAGTAAAAAGCAGGAAGATCCCAGTAAAAATTCCTAAAGGAGTACGAATTGCCGCAGCAACGTGTCTTTCAGATGCCATTGATCACGTACTGTCCTCTGACAGTTGGAGATTTTGGCTAAAACTTATATGCTTTGCACCTGTCGCACTCGGAGTACCTACAACGAAATCTGAGGATAATGATGAAGAAACAAACTCCCGGCTCAACTAATCCGGGAATAATGAATTTTAGCAGTCATAACATACACGCAATACTTTAACAGCCAGTTAATGTTAATGAGGTCGAAATCAGAGGAGCATACACCAAAGATGTCCCCAACAAACTAAAGGAGAGAGTAAACCGGAAACTTCTGGAGAGCGACGTGCGGGCGGCCTTACGGGCTATCACGTCCGATGACACAGTATTGTCTTGTACCCCTGAGGTCCTGAATACCTTAATACCGAAGCACCCAGATGCACCGACTGACTATGAAAAGTTTTTGAATCTTAAAGGAACCCCTGAGATTATCATTACCGATTCCGAAGTGCGCCACGGAATAGCTTATTTCGCCGTTAACAGCGGCGGAAGCTTGGAAGGGTTACGTCCTGGCTATATTAAGGACCTCACGTCCACATATACTTCGGAAGCTGGACGCTGTCTTGTCAAATCAATTACGGACCTAATCAGAAAAATGGTTAACGGCGACATCCCAGAATATGCCAAAGAATTGCTCTTCTCCGCAAGGCTACTTGCTTTATTTATTTAATAAGGCTACTTGCTTTTAAAAAACCCAATGATGGAATCCGCCCCATTGCGGTCGGGAACTATTTTAGAAGACTTTCAGCAAAGGTAGCATCGACCCTGGTGAGCCGACAAATGGGTGTTAGTATCCAGAACGGATGTGAGGCTGGGGTTCATGCAGCAAGGCGTTTCTTCACACAGAGAAATATTTTAAATAAATGCATTGGAATCAAGTTGGACTTAACGAATGCATTCAATTCTCTCAGAAGAGATAAAATTATGGAAACGTGTTGAAGAGGGCTCCAAAGCTTTTCCCTCTTGTCAAATTATTCTATGGGGACGATTTGTCTCTGGTATTTGAAAATAAAATTATAAATCAAAAACGGGGGTCCAACAAGGAGATCCACTCGGACCTCTCTTATTTGCCTGACTATTGATGATGTTGTAAGATCAATTGACACACAGCTAAATCTCTGGTATCTCGACGATGCCACAATCGGAGGATCATTCAAGGAAACATGCAATTCATTACGTAAAGGGTTACCCGCATTAAAACACTTGGACACCATTGTTAACAAATCAGAGCTAATAAATGTCTCATATCCATACACCGACTTTCTCTCTATCAAGGAGTCTTTTAACGAACTGCTCTGGGATCCCGACTGTGCCAGTTGATAAATTATATTTCCTCGGATGCCCACTCAGCGAAGAAAAATTCAAGTACATCTACTTTCCAAAAATGAAGAATTTACACACCTCGCGAAAAGATTGTCATGTCTCAACTCTCACACATCCTTCTTCCTGATGAGAAACAACATCGGACTACCCTAGCTTTTATATCTACTCCGATGTTCACCCTGCTACAAACAATACGACAGTCTACTTTCGATAGACAAATCTCTCAAACAAACTGTAACGTCCGCTTCGACGAACTTGGTTAAAAGCAATGTATGCTTCCCTCTGGTTTTGAGGGTATCGGTCTGAAATCGGCGCTGGAGGTCGCGTACCCGGCATATCTATCGTCACTCTCAAGCTGCAGCTATTGTCTTACGTCACACTATTGGACTTCGCTGGAATGAGTCATTTGACGAAGCCTGTCGGAAATGGAACAGGTCCGGACTCAAAATCCCGGAAAACTCAGCGAAGCAAAGTAATAGGGATAACATTGTCTGCTCCAAAATTTTGGAGGACCTTAAAAAAGAAGCAAATCAACATCGTCTTGCTTGTTTGGTGTCACCTTCAAATGGAGGGAGTGGAGCATAGCTTGGTGCAATACCTTGCCCAAACCTCGGGACTTTTTTGGACGACGATTCTTTGAGGATTGGAATCAAACAAAGGCTAGGACTAGACGTTTGCCAGGAGCACCGATGCTGATGCGGGAAAACAGTCGATGCGAAGGGATTGCACCCACTGTCCTGCAGAAGAAGCGCCGGAAGAGGATTAATCACGCTGCTCTGAACGATGTGATCGTCAGAGCTCTGAAGGCTACAGGCTTCCCAGCACAGCTTGAAGCAGTGGGTCTTGATCGAGGAGATGGGAAGAGACCTGACGGGATGACCCTTTTCCTTTTCACATCCCGAAGATCTTTGGTCTGGGATGCAACTTGTGTTGTGACACATTCTCAAGCACGAATCTTTACAAGTCAGTTCAGACACCTGGAGCAGCTGCTTCGACCGCGGAAAAACTAAAAATCAAGAAATATTCCTGCCTCGGGGACCGCTACCGATTTACTTTTGTTGCGGCCGAGTCATCGGGAGCCCTTGGTCCAATGACGGCTGAGTTTTTGCGCGAACTCGGAGGCCATACTCCGAGGGAACTCGTTTTCGATCTTCGCAGCCGGCTTCCTCAACTAACATTTGTTTTTTTGTTAGGTAATTGTCATTTAATAGAACAAAATTATCTAATATATAATTTATGGTAACCAGAAAATTCATCTAAAAAAAAATTCATCTAAAACAATTCGTCTAATTAACAATTCGTCTAAATCGTGTTTGTCTAGTAACAATTAAATCATTTTATTCAAGATATTAAAAAAAATATTGTGAGCTATTCCTATAAGATATTCATTTATATTGTCAAATCTAAAATTTTCAACAATTCTTTTTATACGTGAAGCACTTTCTCGAAAACACTTTTTGGGATTGTACATCTGCAAGAATATAGTTATGCACATTCCACACTTCAAGTGAAAAATGAGGTGGACGACGAATATTATTGATAACTAGACGGCCTATGTTTTAAATCTATAAAATTTAAACCTATCCAAGTGTCTTCAAAGTATTAAACAAACATGACGATTTAGACGAATTGTTTTAGACGAATTAGCCGTGAACCATAATTTATTACGCTCGTTGTGGTTGTGGTCGTTGTGTTGCTAAGAGAAAAAAAAGGAAAATCAGAAAGAACATGCAGAAAACTGCAAAAAAGATGAGATCTTCACAAAGTGCAACATAATGAACAAAAGAAAGCGGATGATCCATTGCACAGCCTGTTCGTATGGCTAACACATGTCCTGTGCCGAAATGACTAAAAGAGCCCTGGCTGCCATTTCAGATTGGCACTGTCGGTTTTGTCTCCTACCAGATAATACGACAAACTCTTTTCTACGCTACCCTTCTGAACATGTTCCATTAGACCATCAGGAAATACTTGAATTGATCTCAAACCTGACACACACACGAAGACTCCTGATCCCCAAAGCTGCCCGTATATCTGTCGCGGACTGCCTATGTGAGTGTATTGAAAGGGCAGTTTCTTCGGACGACTCTGATGATTGGGTATGATTATTTTGCTTCGCTCCATTAACACTATGCATACCCCATAGGAGGGGGAAAGAAGAGAAATCACTTACGTCATTAGTAAAGGAAAATGTCCACACACTTTTTTCAAAGAACCTATTGGCAGACACAAAACAATGAGAAGCCAACATCGACTATCTCGGACACTCAGAGATTAAAAAGTGCGATCCGTCGAAAACTTTTGGAAGGTTGTATCCGTGCTGCGGTGAAGATCCTTGCAGATCAACAATGTATAATTGAGCCGTCTGAACAGTCCTACGCATCACTTGTTGAGCGACACCCAAGTCTCCCCAACGACCACCGGGTTCCCCCTTGCCCAGAACAATTAATAAATCTACTTGTCTCAGAAGAAAACGTAAAAGATGGGATTCTCTCTTTCGTCCGAGTAGCAGTGGAGGACTAGATGGGCTCCGTCCGGGTCACCTCAAAGATCTCATTGCTCATAACATGGGCAACTCTGGGGCTATCACCAAACTAATGAACAGGATGCTATCAGAGACATTACCAGAAACAATTCGACACGTAATGTTCTCCGCAAAGTTAATCGCATTCGACAAGAAGGGAGGTGGAATACGTCCTATTGCAGTCGGCCTGGTCTTCCGTCGGTTAGCCTCAAAGCTTGTATGCAAAGCAATCCTGCCTACGCTGATAACACAGCTACAACCAACCCAAATAGGGGTCGGCACACCGGGGGGTTGTGAAGTGGCAGTTCATGAGAACGCATTTCTTCTAACCATTTGCAAGGAACATTCACCTAAAAGAACGTGAACATTCCTCACGTAATCGTCAAAATTGACATTAAAAATGCCTTCAACTCGATACGACGTGATACAATTCTGGAGGATTGCTTCACATACTACCCATCAGTGTACAGCTATATTCATAGCTCGTACTGAAAACCATCCAGTCTGGTACACGGCCAATATTACATTCCATCGTTTTCTGGAGTCCATCAAGGAGACCCACTGGGGCCTGTCTTGTTCAGCTGGGAATTGCCCATATCACAGAATATTGTTCCACTCCTCTGAGAGTATGATATTTTGATGATTGCACCATGGGCGGCCATCCAAAGGATGTACTAAATTGTTTGAAAAGTCTGATAGTACAATTGGAATCCCTATGCCTAACTCTAAACACCAATAAATGTGAAGTTACCAATTTTGGATTTCTGCAGCCTGAATGGGATCTGATCCTTGGTATGTTCAGAGAGATCATTCCGAAAGCCACAGAAACCAAATCAGAACAACTGGAAATACTTGGATGCCCTCTTACTGATGCTGGAATCTGTAACACTCTAAGAACAAAAGAACATCAATTAAAAACAACATTCAGACGTCTGGAGATGCTGGATGCACACACCTCCCTATTCCTCCTGAGAAGCCTTATCAGCACAGAAACTGAACTACGTTCTTCGTGAGGCACCCTGCTACTTGAAAATGCAACAGCTCGATGCTATCGATTCCCTCTTCCGGACCACTATTGAACGTATCACAAATGTGAAATTTGACGACCAAGGGTGGGATCAATCGACCCTACCCGTTAGCCTGGGAGGACTGGGAATCCCTTCACCGAAAGATCTGGCTTGCCCTGCGTATCTATCCTCTTTGGGCTCCAGCCGACTGCTGATCATGATGATTCTCCAACTCCAAACAGAATCATCTGAAATCACAGATATGGAGCATTTGAAGGGGATGATGCCTGAGTAGACAGACCATTACAGGACCATCTGCGAGAGACGTGCCTGTCTAGTCACTGAAAGATGCGAATCGAGTGGCGCATGGATCAATGCACTCCCCGTTGGTAGTGTCGGGACCCACCATGACGACGATACTGTCCGCATCGGCATCTCCACCAGATTTGGAGTGGAGATTTGCCGGACTCACAAATGCCGGTGTGACGCAACCGTCGATTGTTATGGACACCATGCCCTCTCTTGTCGAAGAAGTGCAAGATGATTCCCGAGACACAAGGCGATCAACGGAATTGTCAAGCGAGCCCTGGAGTCTGCGGGATACCAAGCCATACTAGAACCTGTTGGCCTAGACAGAGGAGACGGAAAACGTCCCGACGGGATCACAATTTTCCCATTCGAAGTGGGGAAACCTTTGGTCTGGTACGCCACTTGTGTCGACACGCTTTGCCCGTCCAACATTGTCGGGAGAGCGTTAGACACTCTGTATTCCGCGGAAAAAATGATGAGGGCAAAGGAAAAAGAAATACGAAGCGCTACGCGACCGATTCGCGTTTTATCCGATAGTGGTCGAGACAACTGGAGGAATAAGTGGAAAATCGCTTCGCTTCCTAAAAAACTTAAACGCTTAGCTACACTAAAAAGCCACGACGCACGTGAGACCCGGTGGCTTCTCCAGTTGATCTCTGTTGCAATCGTGAGAGGCAACGCAACGTCGATAATGTCGGCGGGGTCCACTTTAGATGAAATTTGTCTAATTATAATTTATTAAATTTATTATTTTTTAATGGTAAACCTATATATATAAAATAAAAGTCGGAATTAATAAAAAAAAAATGAACCTATTTCCCTTAAAAAATTGAGAACTTAAGTGTACAATTTTCTATGCTAAGCACTGTATATTTTTATTATTTTTATTATTCACTACTTTATTAGCTGGATATGTATATTATTAATTATTAATGTGTAGATTTTTTTAATTTAGACAATTTTGTAAGTGACGATTTATCAGACTGTGACATAGTATGTAGTTGATTTGGTCAAATATATGGATTCGATTACCACAGGAGTTTCTTCTCTCCCCACGTCGTAATATGTCGCGCTGCATATCGAAACGCCGTGTTATTTTTTTATTATATTGAACCACAAACCACCGTCATATCCAAAATAACAAAATTCAGGTGATCCAAGTTTCCCTCAACAGTCTCCGCATCTTTTCTCGATGTTCCGACTGCGTTCCTGCGCATTTCCGATATGGACAGGGTCCGCATACTCGAGTCCTTCGCAGGGGCACTGTTTCAGTCGTCTCTATCATATTTGCTAGGTTTCTTGGCAGAATTTCCACTCGGGAATATTTCCTTAGTAGGTTTGCTGCCTTCACTTGAATGTTGCATATCTTGTTCAAATTCGTTCCAGAAAGGTTAGATCCCCAGATATTACATGCGTATCCTATTGTAGCCTCGATGAACTGTTTGTATATGACCTCCAGACCACTCAGATTTTTTTGTCTATTAGGTTTCCCAAGAACGCCTTCAGGAAGTTGATTTTCCTCGTACAAGTCAATAACATATTTTCGACATGTTTTGTAAAGGTTAAGAAGGTGTCAAAGGTAACTCCCAGGATTTTCTAGTATATGTTTTGCGCGAAAATCTTCCCATCCAGTTTGACGTCAATTGATACTTTCTCTAGTCTTCTGTTTGTCGTGAATAGTGTCAATACCGACTTCTCCGGGCTAGCAGTCAATCGATTTTCCCAAATCCATAAACTTAATTTATTCATATTATCCTGCATGTTTCCCGTTGCTTCCACAATAATCACAAACCGCCGTGTTACAAAGGAACAATCCAAATGACTCTCAGAAGTGTATAAGGACCTTCCCGGACAGATTTCTGGTCCCTCGAGAGTGGCTGCACAAGAAATTTGATTCGTCCTGCTTTTTCCCTACTTTGGAATTACAGTCTCCCGCTATAAAGAGCATGTAGGAGGTGGACAGAGAGGAGTAAGCCGATGATAAAAACGAGTAGAAAATGTAAAGTTTCTCTGCATTGGCGGATACCCTCACTGTGGTGGGTGCATATACATTGATAATCAATAGAGTAGTATTATAGTTGTTTCCGAGGGGTAGTGGAGGATGGCAATCCTGTCGTTGATATTCCATACTCTATGATCCACCACAGCTGCGTCCACGCGTATAGGGAACCCCATCTCATAATATCGGCATTCTGACGGCAATAGAAGCAGTCGATAGCCGTTCATTGTTTTATCCAGGTCATTGGGGACTTTAGTCTCCTGGAGACAGCATACAGATATGCCGTATCGTCGGAGGTCCGGACATAAGTGTTGTATTTTTACGTATGATGTTAGTCCTCTCACATTGAGTGATTCAATAGAGAACAGGGAAGATTGATTGCATGAAGAAGACATCTTTGCAAGAGAATCACGTCACCACTTAGACCAATATATAATAATAATATCACCAGAGACCACGGTCACACAAACTAACGTGATCCCAGCACGCTCTAGCAGGGACTTCATCTTGGTCCGATGCTCCTCCCTCGTCCCCACACAAGCACGTATCGGTCGAATGACTGGACCTTCGCAGTCACGACGGCGCGATCCGTGGTTCATTCTTATCAAGGCTTCAAGAGGCATCGGTGGCTGGAATTCTCCAGAAATCCAGCATTCTGTGATTTTGGAGGCTCTTTTCAGGCTAGCCTCGATCTTCAAGACATTCGTCCAAGAGATGAGTGGGCTTCATATACCACATGCATAAAAGATGCATGGTTCAATGAATTGTTTATATACAGTGCTAAAAACAGAATGCTTTCCGATCTTCCATAAGCCTGTGAGGAATTTCAGAACATTAGTTTTCTTTTCGCATTTCGTAATTACGTTTTCAACATGGAGAGAATGACATATGCATGTCAAAAATCACCCCAAGGATTCTTTTAGATTTTCTGTAAGGAATAGCTTCATTGTTTGCCTTTAGTTCGACCGTCCGTCTTCCCAGTCTTTTGTCTGAAGTAAATAGGGTTGTGACGGACTTTTCACTGCTAGTAGTTAGGCGATTCTTCGATAGTCATTTGTCAAGCCTAATAATTAGTTTGGTTTAATTTCAAGTAATTAAATTAATATTTAAATATTCAAATATTAACGTGCAAGTAGTGAATGAATACTAAATTAAATTTTTATGAATATCTTGATGATTATTTTACCAATCATAAAAAATACATAGATGATGTTATAAACTTACCAGGAATAAGAAAACCACCAATTCCCTACGAACAACAAATAGTTATAAGTTTGACTGAGACTTGTCCCTTTCGTTCTGTTATTAGTTATATTGCTGGTTTTGTAATAATAATCAATTTAGGATTGGGATTGGGAGCTGTTTTTGGAATATTTTCTGTTGGTTTGGAACCCCCATCTGCCACTCAATCACAAACAATCAGATCTGTCTTAAATGATATGAAAAGTCGTTCTTGGTCATATTCTAAAAACTTTTCCATCGTTGGTTTTCTTTTTTCTGGAATTGAATGTTCTATAGAAAGTGTTTATTATATAATTTATGTTATAGTATAGAGGGAAAAGTGAACTTTTTAACGGAACACTTGCCGGTGGTCTTACTGGTGGAATTTTAGGGTTTAGAGGTATTTTAACATTTAACATTTAGCTGGACTTAAACCTGCTGTTTTTGGAGCAGTCGGTTTTTCAATCTTTAGTACTGTTATTGATTATTTTTTAAGATATTGATTTTATATCTGGTTTTTAACGACATATTAAGGCTATATTTATAACCAACTTCCCTTCATGATTTTTAATGTTTTTAATAATTACAATGAACTTTATTTTTAAACTATAAATTGATATGTCATGTGGCTCGCCGACGACGTGGTGGCATTTGAAAAAAAAGAACCACACTTTCCCCTATCTTCACGGGTGGACCAATAAGGAAGGCCTGCGCCGCTGCGGGGACGTTGAGGCAAACCCTGGACCAGCCAGAATAGTTCAATTGAACATAAATGGAATCAAGAACAAAATACTCGAACTTCGGACATTTGTGAAAGAAAATCACATTGATCTGTAGCTAATTCAAGAATCTAAACTTTCTCCAACGAATTCAACACCAGTATTTCCGGGATTTACATGATTCGCCGTGACAGAATTGGCAAACTTGGTGGGGGTCTTCTCACAGTTATCCGCAACGGCATTCCGTTTGAGGACTTAACCAACAGTGCTTACACTATGCTTAAAGGATATGGAAATATCAAACTTTTGGTTACCAAAATACAAATCCCAAGACTATCAATAATAATTGTCAGCGCATATCTTCCACTGTTGAGTTCCTAATCGTCCAGTGCTCCCAGACTTACTCCTCTCGCATCACTAAAGGATGTGATTATCTGTGGTGACTTCAATGCGAAGCACCCACTGTGACTGACAGGACAAACCTACGACAAAAGAGGGAGGATGATAATTGAGGACCTACACAGCCTATGTATACTCAACGATCCTGCATCCCATACAAGAACACCTACTCGAAGTAACGATAAACCTTCTTCTATCGACATCTCACTGTCATCACCGTCCTTGGCCCCTCTTATTGACTGGTTAGTGAAGTATGACACCAGGAGTGACCACAATCCAATATTTTTGGAGGTCAAAACGAAGTCACGGATAAAAGGACAATGCCCAACAATAACTAACTACAGCCTTGCGAATTGGAAAGGATTCAAGGAATACGTCGATAATTGTATTGGACTATTAAATTTCCCCACTTTTCCCTCCGTCGAACAATTAGTGAAATGGTTCAACTCCATTATAAACGATGCGAAAAAGAAGTACATTCCTATGGGAAGACGACCAACGTCATCAAAACGTTTCAACACAACGACGAAACATCTGATCAGAGAACGAAATTATCTAAAGATGGTAAAATCGCCAACAGAAGAGAACATCAGGAAAATACGAGAATTGAACAGAGAGATCGACAACAACATAAAGACAGAAAATGCAAATAGATGGACGAGACTATCGAAAGCTCTCTACAAAAACCCCCCAATGCAAAGAGTGTGGAAGTGGATCAAAAACATCAAAAAATCCTCCCCAGAGAGAAAAGTCGAAGTCTACATAAAACCAGACACTCTGATAAAATATTACACATCTATATCCTACAGGAAGTTTTCAAAAGAACACCAAGTATTCCTGAAAAAGATTGAACCGAAACGCTCCGATGACTGGATCCTATTTACTAGTCAGGATGTTCTCAGAGCCATATCCAAGGCCAACAACTCAGAGGCCAAAGGACCAGACAACATAACCACATGTGAACTGAATCACCTAGGCCATCGAGCCCTGGAACTATTAGCCTATATATTCAACCTATCCATTAACACAAGTACAATTCCTGAAATATGGAAGAAGTCTCTAATCAGACCTATTCGAAAACCCAACAAACCAATAGATGAATTATCTTCCTATCGCCCAATATCTATTCTAAGTCCGGTCTCAAGGATCCTTGAAAGGCTTGTTTTTGAAAAAATACAAGACTCAATCTCAATACCTCCGACCCAGCACGGATTCCGGGACAACCATTCGACGACAACACACCTTACAACCCTCACACAATTCATTGCGGAAGGATTTGACTCCCCCAAACCACATCAGAGGACAGTACTTATATCCGTGGACATCACAAAAGCGTTCGACTCAGTCCCCAGGAAACTCCTAACAGAGAAAATATACGAAACCAACATCTATCCGAACCTGAAACTTTGGCTTGGAAACTTCCTAAATGGAAGACGAGCACAAGTACTCTGCAACAACATCAAATCAAGATCTCGCTATTTCCCAAATGGAGTCCCTCAAGGCTCCCCACTATCACCCCAACTCTTCAATCTCTACGTAAACGACATGCCACAAACCTGTAATGAAAACTGTTTAATCATCTCTTATGCCGACGATATCATTCTTGCTTCCAAGAACAGAAGCATTCAATCAGCGACTCAGTTGGCTCAACAAATGCTCGACAACTTGGAACTATGGCTCTCGAAGCGGAGACTTGACACATCAGCAGCAAAGTCCTTTGTCACACTGTTTACCACCTACAAGAGACAGCTCTGTGTCCAACCAAAAATCTTATGAAGAACGAGGCTATCTCTATTAACAAAACACCGAAGATTCTGGGAGTAACCTTTGATCAGGGACTCACCTTTATCCGGCATGTTGAAAACAGAGTAACTTCTGCTCTGAAAAAAATGAGAATTTTAAAAGTGCTCTCAAAAACACTTAGAGATCAAACTGGGATCCTTGCCACGATTTACAAACAAT
>RDEW01000016.1:768524-800195 GCA_011109175.1 Dicyema japonicum
AGAATTTTAAAAGTGCTCTCAAAAACACTTAGAGATCAAACTGGGATCCTTGCCACGATTTACAAACAATTTATCCGACCAACGATGACGTATGCAAGTCCTTCATGGGCAATGCAAATGTCACGATCTTCCACATTGAAATTATCTGCAATCGAGGAGACTGCAATAAGATTAATTGGAGCAGATCACAATATCCAACCTATTGAAAACTTTTTAATTGAACTACAACGGAAACTATTAAAGGAGGCTGTTCTACCGAGCTGCCCTCTATTTTAAATACTATCGAATTATCTACAATCATACAGAAATTTTGAGCCGATGCCATGTCCAATGAAAAGAGCTGTTCAGGATTCTCGACCCCGCCGGACTCGTCCTCACCTTTGTCGGTCTGGGATCACTTAGTTAGATGAAAACTTTTATTTCTTTCTCTTTGACTCAGTGATCCTGGGGGTAATAATAATAATCAAAATTCCATCAATGGGTTTCTTTTAAATAATATTTGTTCCTCCTGTGAAGTTTTGAGTTAAATCTAGGATATGTCAATTTTGAGATCATCAGTTTCAACTACCACAGTTAAAAATGGATTTATAATCCAGTCGTTAACCAGATTGGGAATTGAAAAATAATTTTCGAAAGTAGTAATTTTCCAGTTGTTGATCGATCATATTTAAAATTGAAAGATCTGGGAAATCATTCCCAAGTATAATTCAAGCAAAGGAAACATTGAAATAATAGATTTAGAAATTTTCTTTCTCAATAAAACAATTTTATACTAAAATTCGGCGATCTTTTCATTAACAAGAATTGAGCATACATTTTTACCTAATAATATACTTTGCATAAATTTAGCTTTAAAATCAAGGAATTCAAGCAATTTGAATAAATTTTGATATCCTTGGTCATTCAAAAAACATATTATTGCATCATACAACTCCACAACTCTTGTTAGAGCTCTTCCTTTCGAAAGCCATCTTACCTTTGTGTGGAGCAGTAAGATAGAATGTTCTGAACCAAGTTCTTCACATATATAGTTTACCCTCTATTGCTCGCCATTTTTGGGACCAAGCAAAAATTGGCGACTAAGAATTTGGCGAGTAATAGAAATAATCGATATCGTATCTTCTATTAAAAAAATTTTTTGTATAATTTTTTACAATCTATTTGAGTGACTATAACATTTAAATGAATACTTGAAATATTTATTGAAAAAACCAAGATTCTAATTAAAGTAATCGTTTAGTGTTTTTTTGCATTATCGATTGTCTATATTTTTTGAATTTTTATTAAACTTTCAAGCATATTTAAATCAAAATTTTCATCATGCGAAAAATATTCTTTGAGTTCCAAAACACTTTTTATCGCTTCTCTATGTGTAATACATTTTTCTTTCTTTTCACAATCTTCACTAATTGTTATGTCAAAAATTGTTTAACCGAAATATCACCATTTTCATTGTTTTGAAGAAATTCAAGAAGTTCGTCATTTTCAGAGTACGTAAAGTCTACAAACTCCTTGATGGGATCCGAGATCATTAATTTATCAATAATTTGTTCAAAATTCTTTATTTTTTGGTCTCCCTTGGTAAGTTCTTCAATGCTTTTTTCCCATTTGGCGTGCTGAAAACATTTTGATATTGTATCCACTGACACATTTTTCTAGGCAAGATGAGAAAATAAGACTCCATCCTTTAGCGTTAATTTTTTATTACATTCAATATTTTTTCACCATAATTTATTTTTTCCATTATATGTTTAAATTTGTTAAAATGGGATTTGAATAATAATCCCTTGATCCATTGGTTAAGCACAGTCGTCGTGTTTTTTTGGTAAATATAAAACTTCTATCATACTTAATTCGATTGTTATTTTATGAGAAGGACAATGGTCTACAACCAAAAGTATCCTTCTTTGTTTTTGTTTGAGATTTATGTTCCATTTATACAACCATTCGTTAATAATTTGCATGTTCATAAAGTCTTTGAAGAATTGTGGTATTGTAAATATTTATCAACGTTAATGTTTTTGAAACACCTTTGTTTCTTATACTTTCCAATCATCAATGGGGTTCTTTTATCAGATCCAGTCACATTTGCGCAAAACATTAATGAAAATCTGAAGATTAGCTAAAAAATTTTAAACCGATTTTTAAGTAGTTTCTGTCCTGATCTGCGTCTCCTGCATACACTTTTTGAATGAATAGTCTTGTAAAACACAACGGTTTGATTCCATTAATCCATCCAGGAAATGATTTCAGTATCAATTGATGAATAGAGTTTCTAAAAACGAGAAATTGTCCCATAAATTGGATTAATTTCAAGAATCTTCTCTTTATTCAATTTAAGATCGTTTATGCATGTCTCGAAATTGATTTTTTGAAACGCGCTGAAAAAATTTCTGAGACACGCCTTAAACTTAGGGAAGAGTTATTAATAAGATAATTTATAATTTCTTTTTTTAATTATAAGATAATCTAGAACATTTCCTCATGTTACGAAAAAAGACACGCGACATAAATATTTGAAAAATTATTTTTTTTAAATAATAAATTTTAATTTTTTAATACTAAAACGTATCGAGTAAGAGAATTTGGCGAGCAATGGAATTTTCTTAGTAAAATTGAAATTTTTCCAAAAAATAGCGAGTTATAGAAATGGCGAGCAACAGAGGGTAAACTGTACTCTGAAAAATTCTATGATTCAATGCCCGTGAACGAATGATGTTAATTATTTTTATAATTTGTCCAGGAACATCATTAATATCCTGTGGCAATGTTTTTGAAGCAAGAGAAAATTAAGTACGCAATGATTCCTCTGGGTCAAAATATCACCAGCCATAGCTTGAATTCTTCGAGATATTGTATTATTTGAAAGAGGAACCTCTTTAAATTTAGATGCAAAATCAGTTTTAATAATAATTTCTGCCATGGAGACTATAAGAATGAGGAGCTTTATTTTTTACAATTATGTAGGCAGTCTATTTTTGATTATAAATAAAATATGATGCACGAAGAGTAGCTTTATTCTTTGAAAACATTGGAAGTGACGAAATTTTTGGTGTAGCGTCATATTGGCAGAAAACTCTTTAGGCGTGAGATTGACATTTGGGTGAACAATCTTTTGATTCCTCATTAATTTAGAAGGTTTGAGGAAATCGTTTCCTAATACAACACTGCAATACATGCATTGAGCTTTTTCGTAATCATTACTACTTGTCTTATGGTCAAGACAACTGGAGGAATAAGTGGAAAATCGCTTCGCTTCCTAAAGAAACTTGGACATCTAGCTACACTAAAAAGCTATCTCTGTTGCAATCGTGAGAGGCAACGCAACGTCGATAATGTCGGCGGGTCCTCTGGATGGCTGTGTTAATTAATTGTTTATTATTTATGCGTTTTAAATATAATAAATTTGTAAATGCATATTTGGTAAATACAAATTTGACTAAGAACTTTATTTATTTAACCCCAAGACCACCAAGAAAGATAGGTCAAAACCTCCAACAACATCCGAACTCTCTTCATCTGATCTTCTGATGACCCAACCGCATTCCGAAGGCGTTTTCTCTTCCTTCTGCAAATGAATTCAATCGGAGTGCACTTTTTTATGATCGACCGAAATTCCTCTGCATGGGCCACCTTTTCCTTGAGTGGGTTTCCCAGTTCCTTGCAGAAACGTAGGAAACCCTGGCCATTCTTCAACGTCGCCTCCTCTTAAAGCAGACTGGGGACGGATGTGGAGTCTGATTGTATGTGCCTCATGATCTTCCATCTGAGAGAATTCACACGCTCCACCCTCGTAGAAAGAATGGCGAATCTCCAGGCAAAACAAGCATATTCAATCGTCGGCGCAATAACTTGGAGGTATAATTTGCTGATACAAGCAGTAGGATAAAAGGGGCTCTTCTTTACGATGGTTTTTAGGACTTCCATTTTCGAAGGCCCTTGGTTAACACCTTCTCCGTGTGACTGGTAAACGTCATCAGAGAGTCGAAAGTTACTCCAAGGATCTTCTGGGACATACGAATCAGACCAACAACGATTCATAGACCCGGCATATGATCGTGATTCGACTAATTTTAATTAATTAATTTTTATAAATTTAATTTTATTGATTTTTAATTAAAAAATTCCTGGAGACTTCGTTGGGAAACGCTGGTCTAAGAGGTTCCAGCTGCACCGAGAATTTGGAGGCTTATAATTTTCACGCAATAACTCCATTGATATACCTTTATGTTTCAGACTTTTTCCAATGACTTCCAACAGAGAAAGGCGTATAGACCTTTAAAATCGACAAAGTTGTGCAACGAAAACATATAAAACGTTGATTTATTAATTTTTATGGTTATTCCTTAATTTCTTGTGGTTACGAAGATTGTTGTTTCTGCTGATCAGAGTGAATATCTCCTTCGTTGGAGAATTATGGAATCTTGTTAAGAAATCAAGGAACAGTAAATTTGTTAAGAATTTGTGTCATTAGTTATGTTTTTCACAATTTTTAAGTATATTCCTTAATTTAGCCATTAGGGATACACTAGCCTGATCTCCTGCCTTTTCAAATCTTTTAAACTCATTGAGTCTTTTCCTAGCATTTTCGAGAATAATTCTAAGTTCTCTAAGCAAAATAATAATAAATGAACTGAAATGATATTTCTCCATCATTATTATCATCAGCAGCCTTCATTATTTGATTTATTGAGTTTTCACTCATATATATGTGCATTTTCTATAATATTAAATAAACATAACATTTAACACACTCGACAAATTTAGCCAGGTCAAAGACTTATTTTTGAATTCATCAGCAATATGGAAAAAGTCTAATATTCTCATGTTCTTTTGTCTCATAGACTCTGCTATTACCAGTAAAGGATCAACCTTAATATTAAAATACTATTACTCCTATTATTTCTGATCCTAATTTATTTGAACTTTTTTCTCCATATATTTTTCTCTCATATTTTATTTCTACATCCTTTTCCAAATTATGATATAATCTTTCAAATTCGTCATTTACGGTTGCATTCTTTATATTTACATATTTTAACTTTTATTTCTATTTTCTTTAAAACTGATAGCTTTGACTTGGCCAACATTCTTACAATCATCACAGCATATTCAAAATCAATTGGATTTCCAGTTAACTTTCAAATCAAATATTAATACTATTAACGTTTCAACTGAGTTGTTACCATTCAGTCCATTTAATAAATAATTTAGTGCTCTTTTATCAATACGATTGTATGAAAGATCTAAATATTTTAAACTTTTTGAATTTATTAGGCTTTTTGAATATTTTTTACATGCTTCAATCCCAATTCCGTTCATTGACAAATTTAATTTTTGAATAGTGTTGTTAGTCTATAACTTATTTATTATATACTAAAAATATTTGTGCCAGTTTTATAGAACCCTCATTGGCAATTTGGTTCCAACTCAAATCAACGACTTTAATATAATTATCAGTTTCTTTGTTTATTTTTAAATAAACCTAAATGCTTTGAGAGTATTTCTACATTGTTTATACTGCAATTAGACATAACCAGAGTCTCTAATTCATTTTGATTCTTTCTATAATAAAATAAAATAACCTCAAGGAGTGTAATTAATTGATTCATTGTTATATCGTCTAGCCGATTTCCTATATTTACTATCATAATTACCTGATATGTTTAAATGATTTAGTTTTGTTTTGTTTAAACAATTCAAAACTTGTTTCATTCCATTTTGAATTTGACAATTTCTTATATTCTACAATAACACTTTTAAATACTAAAAAAGTTAAAAATTTAGAATTTTTGAGATATTCAACGAAGGAACTAATAACCTTATCTGTTATTTTATTCTCTGACAAATCCAATTTTTTAAGATTTTGAAATGAATACGACTTAATAATAATATAACGGAATACATCACATGCATTAAAGAAACACCATAAATCATTTTCACTTAAATTGTATGACTTTAAATTGACTTGAGTACTCCCAATCATTTTTCTGATTATGCTTAACTCCACTGAGTTATACCTTTCACATAATTTTTTATAATTTAATATTTCAACCTCTACCATTGAATTAATAATATCTTAGTTTCAGTTATTTATATATCAATATAATCATTGTCAATTAACCACTTCACTTCATTGATTACTTTTATTACAATTTTTCACTTTATTACTATGGTTGTCTCTATTTTGGTTACGTTCATCACATTTATCACAAATTAATTGTTTATTCCAAGTAGGATTATCACACAAAGTGCTAATTCATTTGGTATTATGTATAATCTTATATGCAAAGGAAATCAGTTTTATTTTAATGTCCTCAATTAATTTTTGTAGTTTTGAGTTAATAATTGATCGTTTTTATCTTTTATGTGTATCCTTTCGATAAGATTTATAGTTAAATTCAAAATGGAAAAAAACAAGTTTTGAATTGTTTAAACGAAAAAATTTTCGTCCTCGTAATTTGGTAAGCCGTGGAAGAAAAGATTGAAAAGGGTCGGAGAAAGCTGAGAACCTCGGGATACTCCGTTTGGCATTAATCGTTATCTCGATCTAAGATGACCGCAGACGACTCTTTCACATTGGTTTATGGTCACGTACTTTGGTGTTTCGAGAATGTCTTGAAACTGACGGCGGCGTAATGTTTCATAAGCAGGTTAAGGTGCATATGACAAATGTGTTTTGTAAGAGAGTTAACGGTTCCATTTGCATCTCCCGACTCTGATTTAATTTGTTTTAGTCTTAATAATAGTAATAACACCAGAGACCACAGTTACACAAACTAACTAATCACGTAATTAGCACTCTTTAGAAGGGACCTCATATTGGCCCGATACTCCTCCCTCGACCCCACACAAGCACGTATCGGTCGAGTGACTGAACCTCCGCAGTCACGACGGCGCGTTCCATGGTTCATTCGTATCAAGGCTTCAAGAGGCATTGGTGGCCGGAACTCTCCAGAAATCAAGCGTTCCGTGATTTTGGAGGCTCTTTTCGGGCTAGTCTCGATCTTCAAGATATTCGTCCAAAAGATGAATGGGCCCCATATACCACATAGTGTTTTCCAGAATTGATGAGTTGAACTTTTTCCATTGACTCGATTGACAGAGTGACGCCATCCCTTAGCCTGGTGGTCTTTTATGCTCTGGTTGATACCTTTAATTAGTTTTCTGATGATTTTCAAAGATTACATTTCGTCGGATGTCATCTATTCATAAGGTTTCTTGTTTTTATGAGCATAATTGTCCAGGAATTAAGGGTTTAAAATTCGTGTACAACGAGAGAGAAATAAATTTATTTTCAGCCTTTTGAGTGGCCATGCTGATAATCTATCGAACGTATGTATAATAAAAGTATTTTAGGCAATTCCATGTCAACGAAGTTACTGAAGCCAGTTCTTGAATCTTCCAATCAACCTTCCTATAGATCTTGAATCTTTCCACTTCAGTCTACAATGTCCGGATCTCCGAAATCCTCTTAACATAAGAATGATGAGATGTGGTTTCTGGAAAAACCATAATTCAATTCCATGAAGCAAGTCCTTCTAAAGAGAGGGAACTTAAGGTTAAATCAGGAGAAGTGCAGCTCAGTGTATCAGTGTTCCTTATTGGGTATCTTGTGTGTAATTTATGGGTAATTCAGGATAATCATTCCAATAATACCATTTGTGATGAACTCGCCACGGCTGTAAATAGACTGTAAGAAGCCAAATGGGGTTTCGGACATTGAGGTCGCCGCATATTTAAACGTTCTTTAGTGCTGAGAGGGGAGGTAGGTTTGGGGTGTAGGATTTTGGAAGTAGCACCACGTGGCACCACTTTCCTACAACAAAAACAATATTTATTATTTATTTTTAAACCTCAAGACCACAAAGAAAGAATAATCTCGCTAAATTAAGTGACCCCAGCCTCCAACATTGCTCGAATTCTCTTCGAATGCTCCGCCAGTGAACCAACATCGTTCCTGAATTGCCTTTTAATTTATGCAGAGGAATTCTATCGGAGTGCAGTTTTTAATGCCGATCTGAATTCCTCTGCATGAACCACGCTCTCTCTGAATGGGTTTCCTAGCTCCTTGCAGCCCTGGCCATTTCTCACCGTCGCCTCTTCTGAAAGGAGACTGGGAATGGATGTGGAGTCTAAATGCATAATCTTCCGTCTGAGAGAGTTCATATGCTCGACCCTCATAGAAGGAATAGTAAATCTCCAGGCAGAGCAGGTATATTTAACCGTCGGCGCAATGACTTGCAGATATAATTTGCTGATAAAAGCAGTAGGAGGGAAGGGGCTCTTTTTATGATGGTTTTTAAGACGTTCCATTTTCGAAGAACCTTGGTTAACACTTTTTCCGTGTGATTGGAGAACGTCATAAGAGAGTCGAATTTCACTCCAAAGATCTAGATTCGCGTATAAGGGATGGGAATGATTCCGAAGAAAAACAAAACAATATATGTTATTTTTGTTATTTTTAATTAAATAAATTAAATAATTTGAATATAATAAAATAACACGACATCAGACCATATAGAATGCACGAGCTGGCGAGAAAAATATTTACAAAGGTATTATTTAAAAAAAATTAAGTATTCATCCGATTCTAATGGTAATGTTATAATGAATGGACAAAATCTTAGAGACTTTATTGGAAGTGACAGCATATTTATTCCGAATCGAGAGTCATATATTAGCTAATAAATAGACTTACATTCTCTGATTTTTTAAAATTAGAGAATGATTTAGGTAAACCACAGTTTCCATATGAACAACTTTACCAATATATTACCAATAGTGAAGATCCCAGTTTGAAGGAATGTATTTTGGATTACAGTTATTATATTAGTGAATTCTTAGAGACTTTCAAACAATATTTTAATAATTTTGAATTTCTGCAAGTTGAGTATTTTGGGGAGGACTTTTCAAATATGATTAACTTTGATCAATTTTGTGAACTTATGGAGGTTGTCTTTGTATATAAGTCAACGAATTTAAGCAATACAGACCAATCATGGTCTTGAATCAATTCCGTAAGCTTTCTCAAAATGGAAAAACCGTCATAGCTGATAGACTCTTTGGGAATTTACAAGTTTCCATAAAAGTGGCTGCTAAGAAGGTTAAAATATGCAATATATTAAAGATAACCGAAAACACATTGAATTATACTGATTTTGTGTGCTGGACATCAATATTAGGAAAGTTAAGTGCATTTGATGACATAATTGGTGATGTTCGAAGTGGAAAAGTTAATAATTTATGTTAATTTATTATATTATTAATAGTACAAATAAAAGGAATATTACTTGATAAGTTTGGATTGACTCCTCTTCAATCTGATTATGCCTCTAAACTAATTTATAATCTATCTCAGGATAATAACTATATATTAAATTATGTGTCTAAAACGGATGGAATATTGTCACAATTCGCAAAAGGAGTATATTTGTTTATTTTGGGTGGAATAGCTGGAGGTATCATAATTATATATATTAATAGCCACTGGAGCATTCGCAGTATATCCGATTGATTTGGTGAAAACGAGAATGCAAAATCAAAGACTCAGTTCATCCTCTCAAGTCCCAAAATATAAGCACAGTTTGGATTGTTTCCTCAAAGTCATCAAATTTGAAGGAGTGAGAGGTCTATATAGAGGAATATTTCCTCAGTTATTGGGAGTATCTCCTGAAAAGGCTATAAAACTATGTGTTTGAGTTAATAAATATTATAGACAAATGATCTAATGAGGGGACTTTTGAGTAGGGATAATACAATATCACTACCATATCAGATAATATCTGGTGGAACAGTATTATTTACAATTATTAATAGGCTGGGGCATCACAGGTTATATTCACTAATCCTATTGAAATTGTTAAAATTCGTTTACAAGTCGCTGGTCAATTACCACAAAGTTCTAATATAAATGCTACTACTGTTATTAAACAAATTGGATTTAAGGGACTTTACAAAGGAGCTTCAGCATGCTTATTGAGGGATGTTCCTTTCTCAGCTATTTACTTTCCAACTTATTCTTACTTTAAAACTCGTTTTTCAACAAATTCAGATGGAACTGTCAATCAACATCCTTCTATCATAAGCTTATTACTTGCTGCTACTATTGCTGGTATGATATACATTTATTTAGGTGCTCCTGCTGCTGGGTTAGTTACTCCTGCTGATGTTATCAAGACTAGATTACAAGTATCTGCTCGTCTGGGGGAGACTACATATTCTGGAATTATGGATTGCATTACAAAGTTAACAAGAGAGGAAGGATTATCTGCATTTTGGAAGGGATCTATTGGTAGTTATCTTTTATTGTTTGTAGCCAGGATATTTCGATCATCCCCTCAATTTGGAGTAACAATGATGACTTATGAAGTGCTACAAAGTTTAATGCACAAATTTAGGTATGGGTTGGT
The DNA here is from genome assembly GCA_011109175.1 of Dicyema japonicum. NCBI lineage: Eukaryota > Metazoa > Dicyemida > Rhombozoa > Dicyemidae > Dicyema > Dicyema japonicum. The sequence goes on from RDEW01000016.1 coordinate 778,937, forward strand.
TTATGAGTAGTACTAAATCTGATATACAATGTCAAAGTGATCATTTTGGTAACTATAAACATGCTTTGAAAACTTTTAATGGTCTTGACTACAGATTTGGATTATATTTACCTTCATTTCAGAAATAATATTCCTTATCACTAACCCATTTCTAATTGGTGAGAGTTTCAAATAATAATAACTAAATTATTTTATTGTTTAATTAAGATTGATAAGTATTTCAGTGTGGTTGGGCTTAAGAGGAGTTCTGAGAAATCTGCCACTAATTTGAGATGTCTGAAGATATGATGGATGGACATGAAGGCTATCTCTACCTCGGAGTGTTAGAAGACAAAGGAAGTAATGTCTGAAACATGAAGTTTTGAACACTATTGCTGAAAATGTGAGAGGTTTAAAGCAATTAACGAGCATGCCTTGTTGCACTTGTGCAGAATTTACGGAATCAAAAAGTCAAAGAGACTGAAGACACGTTCTATCAATTCCATAGTCAATACTCAGATAGTTGAAATCCTGGGCGGACACATCCATAAAGACAAATTCTCAGGTCAGGTTTAATAAACCTAATATTTTTTCCACGATAAGATGAAGAATGAAATTTTACTTGTTGAAAATAAAATTACTTCTCAAGGGTTATTGAAGCAGACTGAAGTAGAAAAATTACATAAGTACGATTTACTGACTGGAGAGCTCAAGCTACTTTATGGTGCTACAGTCAAAGTCATACCTATTGTTTTAACCTGAGATGGTGTAGTTTCGAAAACTTGTAGATCTCATTTGGGAACAATCGCAATCGATGCGCCAACCAGAACATAAATCCAATCCGTTGTCCTTAAAAAGACGTTGGAGAGCATGTTGGTGGAGTATAAGTATGGAGTCCAAACGATCAAGGAAAAACTAGTTACAGCAACCAATCACCTGGTGGAGTTGGCAGCCCAGTACAATAACGTTCCAGGTAGTCTGAATGAGGTGGTAACTGATGGGGTCCAGGTCAATGACTCCTCTTCTAAGAGGAGAAAGGTCTAGAAGAGAGTAGTAATTTTGATTTAATTGTTTCCCGTAAAAATAAAACTCGTTTTTTTTTGTTAAATAATATTATTAAAAGTTATTGGAAACCTCAAGGGCACTTAATCTCTTCCCGAAAATGACCTTTTTCTGCTTCCCCAAGTCTTTAATTTGACCTGAGACCAGTCAACAGAACGCTAAGGGATCGTGAAGACCTCAGTAGTCTGCAGATTCTCAACCTGTGGTCATCACTTTGGATGGAATTGTCTCCAAATTCTTCAAAGGCCATCTGGATGCCCTCAAGGTGGAGGAGAGGGTCAAAGCTTATATACACACTAGTGTTACGGAAGACTTTGGAGAGTATACAAGCTGAGGAGAGGTATGGAGTATCGATGCCTGTTGATGAGAAAGACGGCATGGAATGTCAACCTAGGGTAGTCTCTGAATGTGGGGTATGCAGTGACGTGAACGTGCCTATAAAGGCACCCCTCCGGACTCGTCCTCACTTTTGTCGGTCTGGGATCACTTAGTTAGATGAGAACTTTTATTTTTTTCTCTTTGACCCAGTGATCCTGGGGGTAATAATCATAATAAAGGCAATAGGAGTTGGCCCCAAGAAAAGAAGATATATTTAGCCAGGCGTTATAAGTATTACTTTTACTTATTGCTTGATAAATAAAATTTTATAAATAATGATTCTATGCTGTTGCACATAATAATAAAAGAACCTTTAAACTCTCTCCTCCCGTGGACGTTCTCGTCCCTGGCGATGCGTTTTGCGATAGATCGCATATTTCCAGAGGAATCTTCAGCCCACCGAAGAGAAAGTTACTTTACTGCTCTTTAATTAAATATCAACGTGATTAAATGGAAGATCAGGGAACTCCGCTCAATCCTGTCAAGTCTGATGATCAATGTGGCTATGATCCAAGAGATCAAACTCACTCTGAATGACTCGTTCATTTTCTGATACAATTCTAATAGAATAGACGTTAAAAAGATAAGAGGTGAAGGTTGCTCACTTTATTAAAAAAGAACCTGAAATTTTAAGACAACTCTTCGGAGGTAAGGAAACTTATTAAGTAATAATAATCTGATTTTGGTGAAGATAAAAAGATAACTCAACGTGAGGAGAATTCCTAGCAGCTACAATTAAAACGTGCTGACTGGAGATTGTATCGCGTAATCTTTGACGACAGACTTAAAAATCGTTACTTGTATAGCTTCAGCTCTCTGGATACTTTAACCACATAATCTTGGAAGCAATATCAATAACTAAATACAAATATCGATTGAATTCGTCGAGTGGGAAGATGGCCTTGATTAAAAAAATTAAAAATCTAACCGGATCACATTGGAAATCAAAATCCAGAGCAGAGCATTGAATATTGAAATACAGGCAAAAGAAATTGAAGTGGAATCATGTGCGTACAACAGTATATCTAAATCCTAATAAAAGAGAAGTGTGAAAATCTATTCGAAACGTTGCAAATAATTTTCAAAGAAGGATGTGAGGATACACTACGTTTAACAACATACTCACACAAACCTAATAAGTTATTGACTACATTTTGATAATGACAGAGCAAATATCAAAAATTATATAAATAAAAGAATGGAAGCAAATGGATTTAAACCTATTATTGAAATAACTGAACCAAAAATTGGCCAACACGCTGTCAGGCATCCTCTGCATCTGTTGAAAGAGCTATTAAAATGCTAAAAAATATTTTAAAAAAGGATAGGAACTTCCATCCAGACAATATCAAGAATTACCTTTTATTATATTACAATAAATAAAATTTAAATTTTATATTTTATTATTTTAAGTTATAGATTTTTATAATTTTAAATGCTAGATTTTATCATTTTAAGTGCTAATTTTTATAATTATAATTGCTAGATTTTATGATTTTTTAGCGCTAAAAAATTTTTTTAACTGCTAGAAACAACTTGCCCTACTAATAACACTCCAGTCACCCTATTAAAAATTTTGGAGACATGGGAGTTACCCTCCTAACATCGATCTTCAACTATTCGATTAATCAAAATGTGATGCCGTTAATCTTGAAATAATCCTTAGTGGACGAAGGAGGTCTAAAATCCATCTCACGTTTCCATCTCAAAAAGTACCCCAAAAATCTCCGTTATTCCTTTCTCTGCTTAACTTTTTTCTGACCAATCTCAAACTCTGGAATCCGATAATGATGTTCTACTCTCTTATGCCACTCAAAAGAAGATCTAAAAGGCCGTGGAAATAATACAAATTAACCTGAACCGGATCAACTCTTGGAAATGGAAAACCGGATCATGTTGAATGCAGATAGGCATTATTATTAAAAAGCACATTAACAGAACATTATGTTAACTAAAGTCCCATTTTTTACGCGTTTCAAATTTTATTCACTAGGGGTCTCCATCTTGTTCAATATGCTTAATGGAACTGATTACATCACAGTATAATTTCTAATCTTAGCCGAATGGTGCAGTGTAAAGAGTGTCGGGCAAGAGGCTTGATGGCCCCAGTTCGAACATTCCAGTTGAAGGTTCCACACATCTACTATGCTTTGGCCTAACGAGTGACGCCGTCATCAGTGAATATTTCACTGCCAAAAGAAAAAAAGAAGTGAAGAGCATTCTTTACTTCTCCCTTTACGATTAGTTATCATAACTGTTCATTACTTGAATAAAGTTTGTGTCCTGTCTGAGCGGAGATATACAGTGGTGACACGTTTATATGGGACAAAAAAGGGGTATTTTTAAAAAATCGTCCCATATAATTATTTGTCCCATATAATATTTTAATTATTTTTAATCAACAAATTTATTTCAAATATCTCTAATATCACTTTTTCCTTTATTAATTGAAGCTTTATTTAATTTGGATTCAAACCTCATCAAATGAACATATAGATCATTATCGTATTCATACACCAAATTTTTAAGAGATCCAAGTCTAATTCTTATTTCTTTTAAATCTTCATATGAAAACGGTTTATCATTTTGGTCAATTCTTTCTTCAAAGGTTTTTTCGGGATTGAAAATTATTCATTCATTCACATTTTCAGATTCATATTCCGAAGGTTCATTGAATTCAATATCTTCTAACATTATATTGTCAGGATTTACTTCTTCATAGTAAAAACCAGCTTTTTTAACAATTAATAACAGTGTCTTTAGAAATTAACTTTACGGCTTCTTTAATCCAAAATATTCTATCAATTTTATAGATTTAAATTTAACTTTTTCACATTCCCAAAGATTAATTAAATTCTGTTGAAGTTGAGCTTTGTATTTACTTTTAATTACTTTAATAATTCCCATATCTGAAGGTTGAATTACTGAATGGTATTTGGAGGAATGGAATTAAATTTGATATTACTTGGCTCTTCAATATTATGACCGCTAAAATTGTCCATTAACAAAAGAATGTGTCGATTTTCTTTAATAAAATTATTATTCAGTTCATTAATATATAGTGAGAAAATGTCTTTCGTTAACCAAGCAGTCTTAATTGCTACATATTTAATATTGTTCGCTTTAAGATCATATTGCTTAAAGCACCGAGGATCTTTACTTTTACCAATAAATAATGCAAATTTCTCCATTCATTGAACAACAAAACAATGCTGTAATTTTTTCACTGTCTTTTTTCATTGCATTTGATGACTGTAGTACATACGAATAGCTGTGTTGCCCTCTCAAATAAATGCATGTTTCATCACAGTTATAAATATTTTCTGGAAAATAAGCACGATTTAAACAAAATTATTCTGCAAATATCAATGCAGATTCATAATCAGCACTTGCAACTTCTCCAGATAACCGTTTATATTTCATATTATGACATTTGAATGATGAAAACCACTGTTTTCCACCCTTGAATGAATTATCATCATGTTCTTGCGCATATTTAAGTGCGAGTACTTTAATGTTAGAATAACTTAGAGCCACATTCTGCGATCTTAATTTTGAAATGGCCCCAATCAAATACTCGTTCAAAAAACCAAATCTTTGAATATATTTTGTCCGGATAACGTGTTTGTTATCGAAATTTGTATATTTATTTAAATTCTTAGCTATTCTTCCCACGACTATTTTGTTAGTTCCGTATCGTTGGGCAATTACTCTATAAGAACTTTTTTGTTCTATGATTTCCTCAGCAATCTTGTTTTTGGTATTAAAATCAAGTTCATTTCTCTTTTTTATTTTATTTATTTTAATAACCCCGGGAACACCGAGAAAGAAAGACAAAAGAGTCAAACAGTTAGGTGATCCCAGTCCTCGCAATCACTTGTGCCATTCGACGTCTGTGATCTTCCATCGTCCCCACTACTTTCCGGAAGAGCCTTCTCTCGGTCTTGCAGAGGAATCCGATCGGGGAGGGGAATTTCTTATCCAATCGGTTTTCTCTTGCCATGGGAAGGATCAGGCGAAGCGGATTTCCATCTTCTTCACAGACGCGAAGAAATCCGGAGCCACGACTACGGATCTTAGCTTCCATGAGTAGTGGGTCGACTGTTGATCCATTACTTGGGCAAAGCATACTGATTGTTTTCCGGTAAATCGAGTTGATTCTTTGGACCATAGATTCCGATAGCCCGAATCTCCATGCAATGGAGGCATACTCAATGGCAGGCGCGATTGTTTGTTGGTAGAGGGTAGAAACGGAAAAGTCCATGTTCCTCGTGGTCCTCCGAACAAGGGCGCGTATAACGTTAACTTTCTGGAGGCCCCTGGTGATCATGTCTGTTGCGTGGAAGTTGAAATTAAGAAGGCTGTCGTACTTGACTCCAAGGACAGTGGGGGACCTTGTCACTGGAATCCGAGTGGGACCAATGAAAAGACTCGGTTCATCCTTGGAACGACGGTCCGACGTAATGTGGAACAGATCGTTAGTCGATTGCCAACAATCCAATCGTGGAGAGTGTTTAATTTTGTCTGAGTTTTAAGGGATGCGACTTGCGTCGAGCGGTTCCGTATTGCAATGACTACATCGTCTGCGTAGGATAATAGCAGGGAATCTTCGTCTCCATCATTAGGTAGGTCGTGTAGGAATAGGTTGAATAGAATTGGTTAAAGTGGAGACCCCTGGGGTACCCCGTTCGGTAGTAATCGTGATCTAGATCTGAGATCACCACTGACTACTCTTCCACGTCTTTTAGACAAAAAGTTGGCCAGCCATAATTTTACATTCGGATGAATATTAGTAGAAAATATTTTTCCAACCAGGATTTTCCTCGAAACAGTTTCAAAGGCTTTGTTGATGTCAATAGAAACCAAGATTGTGCGTTTGTGAGGCGGAGGATGGGTGTTAAAACCGTCGGCTCTTGTTTGACGTCACAAGGTTAATAACAAAAAATATTGATTTAATTCTTTAAAAATTGTCCCATATATATTAGCAATATATTTAAAATTGTTAAATAATTTATATAAATTTACTACAAAAAATGCAAATATCGACAATTGTTAATAAATTGGTTAAAATGTCCCATTTATACATTTTGTCCCTTCCCATATAATTTTTTGTCCCATATAAATGTGTCACCAATGTAGATATTGCTCTGCGTAAAAGAGGAGTTTTTTAAATTTAATTGGTGGCCTGTTTTTCATTGGAAACATACTTTGGTATTATCGGATCCACCAAATGAACTACAGCCTCGAAGGATAAATTGTGAGAAACTAGTTGATAACAACATTACGTATTCAGAATTCAACTATCTCATAAAGAGAAATCACAGTAATATAGATAAGAGCTACTAATCAAAGCTTTTTATGACAACAAATCCAAAGTGATAAAAATGACCGAAAAAAATGCTAGGAATTTGCAAAAAACAAAAGATAATCGAAAAACTATCATCCCAACTAAAGGATTGACAAATCTAAATCAAGAGCACTGAAAATACAAAGAAACTTTATTTTAAATAAAGATGCTACAAAAAGTCACAACACGGAAAAGGACATTAAAAGTCCTATGAGAAATAAAAAAATATAAAAATGGCACTATATTGTTCAAAATCAGCATCAATAATGGAAAACTACGAAATGACATAACAACAAGGGAATGCAGTCATTAGGAGCAGAAAAATTGAACTGATATCCCAAAATTTATACAATCAATTCAATAAATACAAATTTTTAGATAACTGAGAAAGATACCAACTTACCTAGAAAGGCCTATCGTTATTGAAGAAAGTAAGAAGGTAAACCTTAGAAAATCTACAGTTCCGGATAATCTTGGATAATTCTGGGAAACAAAAAGCTTTCTAAATAAGCAAGGCCAATAATCCTCTTGACTATGGATGAATTCAAGATTACTTTTCTGTGAAAATTTAGGAACATTGAATCTCTTTCGTACAACATATGATGTCCTTTATTTTTGCCTGTTTTATTATCTTGAAGTCGACCTGAAAGAATCCAGAATAATACTAATACTCTCGGAAATAACATATGCAACATGTTATGCACACAATTCATTTGTATAAGCAGTCTGTGAATGAAATAAAGAACGGATTTTAAATCACAATTATGAGCATTAGTGTGATGACAGGTTTTAAATCAATTCCAGTAATTTCTGGCGGTCCTGGGAACTTATTTCGAGGGCAATCGTGAGTTAAGGCATGATTGAAAATTTCAGTTAGTAATGACAATAAAGTCTCTGATGGAGATAGCATGTAATAATATACTTGCCAAAGTGAATACTAATGTAATTTAACGAAATAATTCTCAATATATTAATTATATGACGGAATAATAAATAATAGCACTAATTATGATAATTAACTAAAACATTGAATTTACCCTAACAAACTGTGACGTTAATTATCGGTTAATAAAAAATATATAAAAATGTGATTCGTATTGAATACGTGTAATGAATAAAACAAGTCATGCAGACAAGATGCTTCATTTTGTTAAAAAAAGTTATTTTCAGTATTATTTACAAGTTCCCACGTGGGGAATTGTTCTATTTTCGGGGATTGGAGTAATTATTGTTCTCTTTATAATATGGTGGATTTTAAGAAAATTGTTTGGAAAGAAAAGACCGAAAAAGCAAGGGAAAGTAAAAAAACTGAATTTCTTTGAATCCTTAGGTTTTTCTCAAGTTAACTTGTAATAAATATTTAAGAATGATGAAGAACTACAAATTTTGACAGAAGCGGTAGAAGTGGTTGATGATAAAACTGAGGATAACGTGGAAAGTAATGAATACATAGGAAAATTGAATTTTTCATTGGATTATAATGTTGAAAACTCTGAGGTGAATATAATTTGTTATAATAGTTAAATGTAGGAGTCTTAGCTGTTGAGGAAATCCCAGGAATGGATTTAAGTGGAACTTCAGATCCTTATGTTAAACTATACATGATGCCTGATAAAAAGAAGAAATTTGAGACTAAAGTCCATAGAAAGACCCTAAATGCTGTTTTTAATGAATATTTTATTTTTAAAGTATATTATTATTATTATTAGATATCTTATAATGAATTGGGAAATCAAACATTAGTATTATGTGTTTACGATTATGACAGATTTTCAAAGCATGATAAAATTGGACAAGTTTTTTTGCCTTTAAATTCTATTGATTTGAGTGTTTTACTGAATGAGTGGAGAAATTTAGTCCCAATAGATAAAACAGTTTATTTGTAATTATGAATAGGAAAAACTTGGGGAAATTTGTTTTTCTATTAGATATGTCCCTACAACAGGAAAATTTACAATAGTTGTACTGGAAGCCAAGAATCTTAAGAAAATGGATGTTACTGGACTGTCTGATCCTTATGTTAAGATTGGAATAATTTCTAATGGTAAAAGAATAAAAAAGAAAAAGACTACCATCAAGAAATGCACACTAAATCCATACTATAATGAGTCATTTACATTTGAGATTCCTTTAGAGGAAATTCAAGTAATGATAATATTTATTATAGAAAATATCAGTTTGTATTACAGTGGTCGATTATGATAGAATTGGTAATTCTGATCCTATTGGAAAAGTGATTATTGGATCCAGAACAAAAGGAATCCAACAAAGACAATGGAATGATATGCTAGCTAATCCAAGAAGACCAATTGCTCAATGGCATACATTAGAGGTTACTTTACCTAATTATCACAAGGAATGTGACGATTAATACATTTACGTCATTAATTAATAACTATTACTAAAATTAGATTTTTTCATTTTTTGGAAATACCCATACAGTCCTCCCCAAAAGCATTCGATATTCGCCATATTCGCCGGGGCAGCGAGATCCATACGGAGGATGTGTCCAAACAGTTTCCATCGGGCCTCAGTGATTTCCAGGCTTAGAGCATTTGAGATCCTGATGGATTTGCAGTTGTGGAAACCCCTCCAGTTGAGTGAGGGAGAGCAAATTATCCTTTTTCGTGCCAGCCAGGCATTGGGCGCCACCTAGACAGGTGGATCACATGACGCGAGAGAAAAGGAACAGACAAACAAACAGAAAACTTCAACCAATTAGCCACGCATCACCACATGTCGCCACCGTCTCTATAAATTTTACACGCAATAATGCCACAAGTTCTTGTCTAAGGAAGCCTCGAGACACATAACGAACAAACAGAGACACCTAAGGATAACATTAAAAAATCCTGTGCAATGTCATTTATATCACATAATTCATCTATTGCCATCGAAATCGAATTAGCCAACTTCAGGTCAGTAACTTGTTGAATAGTTACATTCGAAGACATTTTTATGTCTGCTACTATTTTTGCAGGTATATTCATTATTTTATCCACAATTTCTGTCTTATTTGAAAAAAATTGTGAAACAGTTCTTCACATATTTTAATAAAACATGAATTGATAAATTCATCATCAGTAAAAGGTTTTCCCCGTTTTGCGATCTCGTGACTAATAAAAAAACTAACAATATTTGCACTCCTAGTAGACTGTTGCAAATATTTAAAAACTTAACCTCAATCTGAATATTTTTTTCAAGTTTTTCCACAGCTTTCTTTCGTGAGTCACTAATTAGATATTTAATTGCTTCGTGAGTCAATAATGCCTCTCCAAATTTGATTTTTTTTATTTTGATTCAGAATTCCCTGACAAATGAGGAATTTTGGTAGTTGCTTTGAGTTAAAAGTGAATGCGTAAGATTCACTCCATTCAGATCAGTTGTTCTCAGCCTGTTTGAACTGCGGGCCAAATCAATAATTAACAATTGATTCGCAGGCCGCAAAATTTTTTTAAAAGAAAATTAAACTTTAATAAACTAAAATTAATGTGAGAATTTAATCTGCTTTCCATCTACTATTATTTAAAAACAAGGAATTAGTTTTGATGATGAAGTATGTAAGATTTGCATAAAATGTTCATCAGTTAATTGGTTGCGAAAGTTGGTTTTGATCATATTTTTATATGTAATATTTTTTTATAATTTCAAGCGGTCCGCTGTTGAGAACCACTGATTCAGATTGAAAATGTCGTGTATTATCAATTTTTTTTATTAATTCTTTTATTGTTGGGCATATATCAATTTACAATCAGAATTTAATGTTAAAAAAAATTAATTTAAAAAAATAAAAAAGTCACCTTTTGCCGACACAAATTTACGACTAAATATGTAAAATTTTAAAAAAATTTACAAAAATCATATCATAAAGTTTATTATTATTTAAAGAACAATTAATTATAACACAAAAACTAACAGTTAGAAACTGCTGGCTGCTCTTATAATTAAAAACGCATTTCCCTTACGATTTTCAAGGAAATGCTTTCAATAAGCCGACTCCTTTCTCTACTATCGTTTTTATTCTTCGCGTTGAGCGAGCCGATCCTGTTTAGCAGCGTCAGTGACCTGCTTCCAATTATTCCTGTCGTTTCGACAGCCACTGGTTCGAAGATGAATTGTCCTCCAACATATATAAAAACAAATAAATGAGTATAAAAATAACAAAATGAAAGAGCCTACTTTTAGACTTAAAGAGTCACCAAAGGCTCGCGAGCCAGCTTTTTCCGACCCCAGGTCTGTAGGATTGGGAGATGAACTTCAGGACTCTCATTTTCAGATGTTCTCCAATTGGGAGAATCTTAAATTCCCAATGTAGATGATCAACCTGAGACATCAGTAATTGTCCAGAGCGCGACGTCTTGTACTTTTTGTAGTTTGTCAATAGAAGTAAGAGAGGTAGAGGTTGATCAGCAAGTACTTACATAGTTAATAGTTGTTCGAATGAATTGTTTATATATGATGGTTAAAGCTTCTTTGCTTTGGGTGAAGGAATGGCCTGACACAGCTTTAAGTATGTTGATCTTGCGAGAAGCCTTTGTACATTGTTTCTCCACATGTTTCGAGAAAGTTATTAGTTGGTCATAAATAACTCAAAGTATTTTGGGATGTTTCGTAATGGGGAGTGTTTGTCCATGAATTGTTAAAATTGGTTGAAAATTTAGTTGGCGGTGGTTGGACGTGAATAAAGTGACAGTGGATTTCGATGGAGAAAAGGATAGGTGGTTTGCTTCAAGCCGCATGCACCACAAGGCAACTCGAAGCCACAGTAGGATTAGATCGGCTATTATCATTAAAAATATTTAATAAAACATATAAAATAGCTATTTTGTATTAAAAAATATAATATATATTAACGCTTATTAGTGATGGGATTCCAAAATTTTGTTGTAGCTGAAAAAAGAAAATCATTTTTATTATGTGGTATTCTCATCCTCATTTGCATTATTGGTGTTATCACAAGACTTCATTCTATACTTAAATTTGAGAGTATCATCCATGAATTTGATCCATGGTTGTCCTATTTTTTTTATTTAAGGTTTAACTACCGTGCCACAAAGATAATGACAGAAAATGACTTTTATGACTTTATTAACTGGTTTGACGAAAATGCGTGGTATCCCCTTGGTAGAGATGTTGGTGGGACTGTCTATCCTGGTATTATGGTTACTTCATCTTTTCTTCATTGGCTTGCAAGATCACTAAAACTACCAATTCATATTAAAGACGTTTGTGTGTTTCTTCCATCCCTTTATAGGTATTACAGTTTGTCACTCTTAGTGGGTTTATGTCTCTTACTGTGTTTTTACTTACTTCAGAAGTATGGACAACCTCAGCAGGTCTCATTGCCGCCTTTTTTGTTAGTATAGGTTATATATTAATTATATTATATAGTTCCTGGTTATGTTTCCAGATCTATTGCTGGTAGTTATGATTATGAATCGATTTCTATTTTCATTTTAATGTTCACATTTTACTTGTGGTCTAAGGCTATTAAGACTGGTTCTCTCTTTTGGTCTGTTCTTACTGCTTTCTTTTATTTTTATGCGGTTTATTTGATTATTACTATAGGTGGCATCATGGGGAGGATATATTTATGTTATTAATGTGATTCCACTACATGTTGTTCTATTAATCTTAAGTGGTAGATATACTACAAAGTTGTTCTGTGGTTATTCTTAACTTTTATTTTAGCATACACAACATTTTTTGTTCTTGCCATTATTCTCTCAATGCAGATCCCCTTTGTTGGTTTCCTCCCTTTCAAATCAAGTGAACATATGCCATCTCTATGTTAGTTTATTTATTTATTATAGTAACCTTCTTGGCTCTCTCTTGATATGCTCTTTTTAATCATGTGGCTTCTACCACTAATTCCAATCTAGCATTCAAATTTATTGTATTTTCCCTCTCATTCGGTGTCATCTTCTCTCTTCTTATCCTTATTGTGTTATCATTGCGGGGGTTATTTCTCCTTGGACTGGTAGATTATATTCATTGTTTGACACATCAAATGCTTCCATTCATATTCCAATAATAAGTTCTGTGGCAGAACATCAAATCAGTTCATGGACTAGATATTTTCTTGATCTTCATTTCCTTCCTGGAATTTTTCCTCTTGGAATTTGGCTTAGTTTTTCTAAATTTTCTGATCAAATGTTACTAAGTTGGTGTTATTAATGATTATAGTTATTTTATTGGGTATCACTAGTGCATACTTCTCGGGAATTATGGTTAGGCTGATTATTGTCATGTCTCCGATTATATGTATTTTCTCATCATTTGCCATGGACAGAGTTTTGAGATCAATCTCAAAGTCATACAAGACTGAGAAAACAGTCTCCCACCTTATGTGTTTTACTGGAATAACAGCTGTGATTGCCCTTTTTGTAGTCTATAGCACATGGGGAAGTTTGGCTATGTATTCGTCCAATTCTATTATTTTAGAAAGTTACTCAAATAATGGGTTTATTTCGTAATTATTAAAGTGATCGTAATATTATTGATGACTACAGGGAGGCATATTATTGGTTAAACAGAAATACTAAAAGGGATGCTAAGGTTATGTCTTGGTGGGACTATGGATATCAAATTACTGGATTCTCTAACAGAACTACACTTGTTGACAATAATACATGGAATAACACTCATATTGCTATTGTACTCACTATACTTTACTATAGGTTGGTAAAATTATGGCTTCTAATGAATCACGTGCTTATCAATTACTTAGGGAATTTGATGTAGACTATGTTCTTGTTATTTTTGGAGGGTTTTTGGGTTATGATGCTGATGACATTGCAAAGTTTTTATGGATGGTCAAAATATCGGAAGGGGAGTTTCCAAATGAGATTCAAGTATTAATCATTGTTATTTCCAGGAAAGTCAGTATTATTCATTATCTGGAGTATATGATATTGGTGGTGGTGTATCAAAGACTATGAGGGAGTGTTTGATGTATAAACTAGCATATTACAAATTCTATAATAAAATGGTTAGCTTTGTTTATAACATAGACTAATGGGTTTGATAGGTCAAGAAATAGCATTATTGGACACAAAGTTGATAAACTACACTATTTGGACGAAGCATTTACTAGTACTAATTGGATTGTTAGAATTTACCGTGTCAAGGCATCTCCCAATATCAACAAATTGACTAGGGAGGTTTGACATTTGATTTTATGGGGTTTTTTGATTATGGTCTTCCGTTTACCATTTCTCTTTTGCGTTTAAAAAAACTAGGCCATCTTGAAGCACTGTATAGTTTTGATATGGATAATCCTTTATTAAGGAGGATTCTTGATGTTGTCTTTTAAGCCGTAGCTGAGAGAACTATGGGTTTAAGAATATCTAGTATTTCTTGTATGACTAAATGCTGGTTGATAATCTTAATGCCTGACAACATTATCCATATAAATAGCAGAATTCAATTTGTAGATCATGTAGAAATAGGTTAAATAAAAACAAAATTTTTGAAAATCTCCAAAGGCCAGAAGGCGTATATTTGATTCCACGTTGTTTATTACCTACCCTTGTTTATCGTTTAGGAAGTTTTATATTCATATCAATGTTCGTTTTGAAATTATTTTTTATTATAGAATTAAACGTCAGTACTTTGAATTGTTGAATGCGGATACGTTCTTAGTCTAAGATAAAATGAAACAATAGGAGGACGACTAGGTAAGTTTATATGGTTTACGGTTAAATGTTTTTTGTACGTAAAGAGTGAGGACCTTTTTAAATTGTTCACATCTCCATTCCTATTAATTTTAATAAGATTTAAAGATGACTTTTGTACTTAAAGATGTTGAAAACCGAAATTTTTTAATAAATGTCTTTCGGATTCCGGTTATGAAGTTTTGGTTTATTGAAGCATGTTGTATGGAATTCACTTGAATGTTGAATATCTTGTTCAAATTCGTTGCAGAATGTTTCGATCCCCAGATATTAAATGCGTATCCTATTGTAGCCTCGATGAACTGTTTGTATATGACCTCCAGTCCACTCAGATTTTTATTATCTAATAGGTTTCCAAGAACGCCTACAGGAAGTTGATTTTCCTTGAACAAGTCGATAACATCTTTTCGACATGTGTTGTAAAGTTAAAGTGTCAAATGTAACTAGGATTTTCTAGTATTTGTTTTGCGGGATAATCTTCCCGTCAGTTTGACATCAATTGATACTTTCTTTTGTCTTGTGTTTCTCGTGATTAGGGTCAACAACGAGAGTAGTGCCTGGCTCAGATAATTATCATGCATCTCACTTTAACACTACGGTCATTCAGTGCAGATGTGGAGGGTCCAGGTGAAAAGTCTTTTTGCTCCTACCTTCTTGAGGAATGCTGGAAAGAGTCCAAAACACGCCGTAAACAACAGAGTTATTGCTTGGAGAGTTGAGACTGCTGTATTCCTGTCCAAATGGAGCCACTTAGACAGAACTACTCTTTTCGCATCGGAAAGTAATCGATACCTTGCCTGAGACGCCACCTGTGTGGATAGCCTCTCTCCAACCAACGTTGTTATGACAGCAACAAACACAAGTTTTGTTCCGAGCATGCTGAGACCTGAAATTGAAGATATACGTATGTCTTGGTGTACAGTTCATTGAGTTAATAATAATAACGGCCTTTTCACGGGAGCCATAATATTTATAGCTCCGCATAGGCAGGTCACACACTTTATTTAAGTAAAGAACAGTTAATTTTAACTAATCGTATCTTCACTTCTTTTTTCTTTTTATTGTGTGTGGGTCCTTTCTAGACAATCCAGTTCTGCAGTGAGAATCCACTGATGACGGCGTCACTCGTAAAACCCTATCTGCATCGTAGATGCGTGGAGCCTTTTACCAGGTGAACAGCAGCGAGAATCGAACCCGTAACCTAAACCACTTTAGCCCGACACCTAATCACTATCGAGAGCGTAAATACGAATCAAATATGAAAACTGCCAGTAGTTGTTAACTGTTAGATTTCGCGTTAAATAATTGTTTTAGATTAAAAAAAATAGCACGTTATTTATTTAGGCTCAGTTATGTTGTATAGTTTAGATGTCCCTAAAATGTAAATCATATCTATTTAATTTTATTTAAGACGATAAACTAAAATTGACCATTTTTTGAAGTATGAAGATATTTTATCTATTTTAGATGAACTCAGTTATCTGATAGCGCGCAATTGAGTGTCTTTAAGAAATGGCTTAATTTGGATCTTGTTTCATTGTCAAATAAAACGATTTTTCGACAAATTAAGGAACTATCAAATAATATCAAAAATCAACTAGAAGTGCGTTTGCACAATGTTGAAGGAATTGCATTTCAAATTGACGAATCTATAGATTTCGAAGGATCTACTAGTATTCGTAATATTTCTTTTCAATGATATTATTGAAGAAATGTGAATAATTGGAGTAAATTGTACGGGCGAAATATATTTAATGCTATTAACAATTATTTTTTCTTATACAGAGCAGAAACGTGGCACGTCACACCTCTCCATAACTTTATTGTAATAATAATAATAACACGAGACCAAGCTAACTAATCACGTGATCTCAGCTCGCTCATCTTGGCCTGATGCTTTTCCCTTTTCCCCATACAAGCCGTGATTTTTTTAGTCTTTATCCGGCTAGCCTCGACAGAGTAGAATGCGTTGTGGAAATCTACAAAGCAAAGAACAGTCTTCATGTGTCCCGGCCATCGCAAACTATATCGTATAAAGTCAATGCAAATAAGTGGGTCGAAGAGACCTCTCCAGTTTAAAACCATGTTGAAATAACAAGTCCAGGAGGAAATTGTGGTTTTCGCAGAACCAGCCATTCTAGAATTTTCGACAACGAACACAATAACGCGACCGGTCTGTATAAAGCTAAAGTCCTTCTTCACTTTACCGGGTTTCAATATTGGCCGTATGTGGGCAAGCTGGAATATAATTTTTGTTATGTAGTGGTTAAAAATTTTCGTTAATGCAGCGATTCCATTGTCTCACAGATTCTTTGGAGGATCATCGGGATCTTATCCGATCCGTTAAAATAGGTTGTTTTAATGCCTTTCAATGCATATCTCACATCGTCTTCAGTAACGTGAATCGCATCCGGTTTACTGAGATATTTCGCGTTTACATCCGACTTCTTATTCTCCTTATGGGATATTTTCACATAGTATTTTATTAGATAATTTTAGTCATGTTAAAAAATAAAAAATGTCTAATCTATATTTTTAAATCGTGGTTTCGAAACTTTATTGTTTTATCTTATCCGTAGTTGGTGCTGACATCTCTAATTTTTTGGTTGAAGTGGTGACGACATCTCTATTGAAAAATGTCTGAAACGCACTGAAAATAACATCTTTCAATGTAAGAGAGATCAACAAGGAGTGGAAAAGAAACCTGTTATGTTTGGATCTGGGGAGATTTGGTGCAAATGTGAGATTACTACAAGAGAAAAAAGTACAGGCTGGAATAGACGAGCTACATGGAAACTATAGACTCATTTTACTACCATCGTAATCAAGACATTATGGACAGATATTTGCCGTGCACAAGAAACTTATTCGTGGGATACGTCAGAGTTGGAGTGTTAACGACATAATCAGCATACTGCAAATACAATTTGCGGTTAAACGTATCATTCTCATCAGAGAACAAGACTTTGCATAAGGCTGAATTTGTTAAACCGCCTAATGTCATTACAAATACGATCCCAAGGATATATTTATATATACGGATGAACTACTGAAACCCGATCATTCAGAGAACAAGACTATATTAATTATTATTATTATTTATTTATTTTTATTTAATAACCCCGAAAAGGGAACACCAAGAAAGAAGGAGTAATCCAACTAATTAAGTGATCCCGGTACGCCTCAACAAGATCGAGAGGTTTTTCCTGTGTTCCTCCAGAGTACCCACGGCTTTCCTGAAGAAACGACGATCATCTTTCATTAGGGTTTGAAGAGGAGTGGGGTTTTCCCCCAAATTTCGTGTATTTGAAGCCTTTAGCCTTGAATGGAAGAAACGACTTGTTTCTTAGCCACACAGACAGATGAAGCCGGAGCCATTATTTTTGATTGCGGCGTGGTCAAGCATTGGAGGGAAAAGATCGGGGGGTAGATTTGTTTGACGTGCTAGTTTTCCAATTAGGGTATTGATCTTGAATGAATTTGATATCGAAGCTCCATAGGCCCATGAGGCACAGGCGTACTCAATCGTCGGTTTTAGGAGTTGATTGAACTCGACGAGGGCGCATTCCTGTGAAGGTTTGGACTTCAAGAGCGGTTTGATAATATTAAGTTTCCTGAGACCCTTTGTCATAACGTTNTGAATTTGATATCGAAGCTCCATAGGCCCATGAGGCACAGGCGTACTCAATCGTCGGTTTTAGGAGTTGATTGAACTCGACGAGGGCGCATTCCTGTGAAGGTTTGGACTTCAAGAGCGGTTTGATAATATTAAGTTTCCTGAGACCCTTTGTCATAACGTTTTTCACATGTTGAGAAAATGACATCAAAGGGTCAAATGTCACTCCCAGGATAGTTGGACGAGTCTGTAGTGGTAAGGAGTCTCCAAAAATGTTCAAATCAAGTGTATGTTTTTCTTTTCTGTCCGTGGTGAAAATTGTATATGTTGATTTGTCCCTGGATACGGAGAGACGATTCAACTTCAACCAGGCTCCCAGGTCGTCAATATGTGACTGAAGCTCTGATTTTGCTGTACCCACGTATTTGTTCCTGCTAGCAATGATTAGGTCGTCAGCATAAGTGAGAAGCATTGAATCTGGTCCTCCAGGGCAGGGTAAATCGTTGAGGAACAAGTTGAATAATGCCGGAGAAAGGGGCGATCCTTGAGGGACGCCATTTGGTAGGAGACGGGACCTCGATCTGGCGTGGCCTATACAGACACGTCCTCTTCTTCCGATGAGAAAATTGGCTATCCATCTTTTCAAATCCGTCTGAATGGTGGTGTCAAAAACCTTCTTCGTGAGTAATATTCTCGAGACAGAATCGAACCCCTTCTGGATATCCAGGGAAACCATTATTGTCCGTAGATGGCGTTTCGGTACGTTGAACCCTTCTGATATAAATTGAGACAGTGAAGTCAAATGTGTCGTAGTTGAACGCTCACATTTGAAACCATGTTGAAAGTGGCAGTCGGGCAAATGGGGTTTAATTTTCCAGAGTACGAGTTTCTCCATTAGGCGCGATAATGCGCACGTTAATGAAATTGGACGGTAGGAAGAAGGTAAGGTTTTCGGTTTTCCTGGTTTTAGTACGGGTATTATAAGTGAGTTTTTCCATTTGCATGGGATGACGTTCATGTTAGAAGACAAATTAAAAATTGACGTAATTGATTTGATTGCAGCATTACCAAGGTGTTTTAACAAAATTCCCGGGATGCCGTCAGGTCCACACGTAAAAGATCTCTTCATCGATCTTATAGCCTGTGTGACCTCGGCATGCGTAAACAGATTGATCCATGAAGTTGGTTTAGGCACTAAATTCCGAAAGTGACAAGAATGGGATTTCGAGAAGTCCTTGTGGCTTATGGATGCGTAATATTTCATTAGGTTGTTAACTTGCACAGTATTTGGAGCAGAAAAAGATTCTGATTCATCTGATAAGTTTAGCTTGATTCGACGAATAGTTTTCCATAAAAGACTCGTGGATTTCATATGTCCAATAGATGATAATAGGCGCTTCCACGCCCTATCTTTCTTTTCTCTGATGAGCTTTGTAATTCTCTGATTTAAGCATTTTATATTTTGCAAATCAGAAGAGGTTTGCAGATGATTCATCTTCAGGGAGTTTCTTTGTTTGATGAGGAGACGAGTCTCCGAGTCCAGAGTAGGCTTGTAGGATTTATATACTGCACGTGGTACAAACAACTTTTCAGCTTGAAGGATTACATGGTTTAGATGGTCCACTGCTTTGTCGATGGAGCAAAATGAGGTGGGATCAATGTGTATTAGGTTATTGTCAATGAAGAGCTTGAAATTCGACCAGTCAGCTTTCTTGTAGACCTTGAAGGTTGCTTTAATTCTACGCGAGTTATTGAATCGGCTCAGTTTTAATATAATCGGATTATGATCACTATAAAAATCGTAGGAGACGTTCCATGAAATCTTCGGGGCAATCCTAGAGGAAGCAATGGATATGTCGGGGGAGGTTGGGTTGTCATTTCTTCGGATAGGTGTCCTTGTGAACACATTCGGGTGATTCAGATTCACCATTTTTTCGAGAGAGTCGATAATTAAATATTAAATTAAATTATTAACCCCGGCTTCGCCAGCAAGTGGGAAGCCGGCGACCATCAGAGAGAGTGCAGTCCGGACAGGCCGCTCCCAGAGATCCTCGACTTTTGCATCCGGTGGTCCAGGGAGGGAAAAAGGTCCCGAACTACTCTGCCAGCCAGAAAAGGGTGGTGTCCACATCGTAGGCGAGCCAGTCCGATTCTGATCTTCCTCGGGAGCGATTGTTCCGTTGGACTGATATCAGGGGGGAAGCGCTCCAAGACTTTGTTATATTTAAGTGTCCTAATGGCCCGTGTTGAGATGAAATCATGGATTCATCTCAACACGGACAAGGCTCTTCGACAAGGCTCTTTGTAGGTCAAAGAGGGTCCTGCGTATGTATCTGCGGTTATTGTTAGTTAGCAGAGCGTGAACTGGGTGATTCGGGTCGAACGACTGCCGTAGGAATTGTAAATTACGCATTTCCAGGTGGTCATAGAGAGGGAGGATTTTCGACTCCCAATGTAAATGGTCGGTGGGGGTTGACTTTAAGCAGCCAGTTATTATTCTCAGCGCCGAGTTTTGCACTTTCTGCAGTTCTTGAAAAAGACAAAAATAAACAATTTGTTCTAACACACACTTGAGTCCGAAATTAACTCTATATCTTTTTCTAATAGACAATTAACACCTAGAAGTCTTTTAGTCTCCATAGTCTTATCCCTCATCATTTTATCCATATTTTTCTGCGAGTTTAATATTATAATGAAAATCAAAGATTAGAACCTACACAAATTTTAGTCCCAAATTTTTTTATACCTTTGTATTGTTATCCAAAATTCCCAGCGAGTTAATTCATATATTAAAAATCAACAATTAGAACCGACACAAATTTTAGTCTTAAATTCTTTTTATATTTTTGTATTGTTATCCAAAATTACCAGCGAGTTAATTCATATATTGAAAATGAACAAAAGTTTTATACCTTTGTATTGTTATCCAAAATTCTTAGCGTGTTAATTCATATATTGAAAATGAAGAAATAGTTTTATACCTTTGTATTGTGATCTATAATTCCCTACGAGTTAATTCATACAATGAAAATCAAGAATTAGTACCCTCACTTATTTTAGTCTCAAATTCTTTTTATATCTTGGTATTGTAATCCAAAATTCCCAGTCAGTTAATTCATATATTGAAAATCAACAATTAAACCTACACAAATTTTAGTCTAAAATTCTTTTTATACCTTTGTATTGTGATCCAAAATTCCC